>JAJOOS010000552.1:0-83976 GCA_029582725.1 Solanum chiquidenum | reverse complement strand
CAACAACCCCCCACCAATGCAAAGATAAAGAGTAAGAACTGACTTTTGGGCAAAAGGAAGGAACATGTACTTAAGTGTCAATATCTTTCGATTTGAATTGACACGTAGTGATATGAGACAACAATTTAATATACACAAAGTGAAGTACTCTTGAACTGAGCGGATATAAATTGAGACCCCCATAACACATACTATATCATTAAATTTAAGCAACCTCCGCGATACAAAGTGCTTTTATGGTCGCGCACACACACCTTGGGTCTTATGAGTGCTCTAGAAAGACGACTCAAGTCTTTCATTAAAGGCGACCACACATTTACACTCACGTAGGTGATTCCATCAAGTCTATTTCAAATAGACCACGTTAAGGCTATAGAATCATTAAGAGCAAAATAAGCTCAACCTCATAAAACACTGCCTCACGCCATAGGGATAGAAAATGTGGTGTATATTGAGGCCTAACAGGTCCACCACATTACTTAAATCAATGGGATTTAGCCCCCATCCCCCTCGACATTTCAAGGATTATTTTCCTTGTCAAGCACTTGGTCATAGGATTCACTAAATTTATTTCGGACCTTACATATTCCAAGGAAATAACACCCAGTTTCAACAACTGTTTAACTGCACCATGTCTGATGCGAATATGTCTCTTTTTTCCATTGTACACACTATTTTTGGCAATTCCAATTGCTGCTTGTGAGTCACGATGAAGAGAGACTGGTGATTCTTGTCTTCTCCACAATGGTATATCCGCCAAAAGATTTCTCAGCCACTCAGCTTGTTGCCCTGCCAACTTGAGAGCAATGAATTCAGATTCCATGGTAGAACGTGCTATACAAGTCTGTTTGGAAGACTTCCATGAAATAGTACTTGCACCCAAAGTAAACACATAGCCACTAGTGGAGCTAACTTCATCATTGTCAGTTATCCAATTTGCATCACAAAAACCTAAAGCAGTAGGAAATTTATTAAAATGCAAACACCAATTCATAGTACCTCTCAAATACCTTAGCAAGCGATGAAGAGCATTCCAGTGTTCACTACTGGGATTATGAGTATATCTACTCAATCTACTAACAACATAAGCTATATCAGACCGAGTATAGTTCATAAGAAACATTACACTCCCAATTCTTTAGCATATTCAGTTTGAGAAACACTAGATTCTTTATTCTTCCTCAAGTGTATGCTAGGATCATAAGGAGTTCTCACTGAAATTACATCAAAACAATCAAACTTTTTCAATATTTTTTCAATGTAATGAGATTGACACAAACAAAAACCATTAGCAGTTCTTTTGATTTTAACTCCTAAAATAACATCTTCTTCACCAAGATCTTTCATTTCAAATTTAGAAGACAAAAAGTTCTTGGTCTCATTAATAACATTCACATTAGGACCAATGATTAACATGTCATCTACATATAAACATATAATCACACAATCTGAACCTATCATCTTAGAATAAACACAAGTATCAGATGAATTTACAACAAAGTCATTATCCACTAATGTGATATTAATTTTTTCATACCATTGCTTAGGTGCTTGTTTTAGTCCATACAAGGACTTTCTCAATTTTCATACTTTATCCTCTTGTCCTGGAACCACAAAACCCTCAAGTTGAGTCAAATAGATCTCTTCCTCTAAATCACCATTTAGAAATGCTGGTTTGCAATCCATTTGATGTACCACTAAATCATGAATAGCGGCTAAAGCAATAAGAGTCCTAATGTTTGTTATTTTAGTCACAAGAGAATATGTATCAAAGTAATCAACACCTTTCTTTTGGTTAAAACCCCTAATCACAAGTCTAGCCTTTTATTTATCAATTGTACCATCAAGTCTCAATTTCTTCTTAAATATCCACTTATGAGTTTACAACCTTTAGGCAAATCATACAAGTCCCAAGTATGATTAGAAACTATAGAGTCTAGTTCACTTTTAATAGCCTCCTTCCAAAATATAACATCTATTGATCTCATTGCTTCATCATAAGTTTTCGGGTCTTCTTCTATTAAATAGATAGACACTAATTCATCATTTAAGACATTAATATCAAAATTTTTAGTTAAGAAAGTAGTGATAAAAATCTGGACCAAAATTAGTCTCAACTCTACGTCTTTTACTTCTTCTAATTTCATTTTCACGCTCATTAGAAATAACATTCGAAGAAGGCACAACATGATAATTAACTGACATAGATGTAGAAGCATTGTTTTGTACATCACTTGACACATTAATTTTTAAAGGAAAAATCTGCTCAAAAAATTCTGCATCTCTAGATTCACAAATAGAATGATCACTTAGAGACATAAATCTATACGCAACACTATTTTGAGCATAACCAATAAAGACAGTATCAGAAGTCTTAGAACCAACATCTACGCGTTTAAAATCAGGTAGACCAACCTTAGTAAACCCCCCCCCCCCCCCACACTTTCAGAAATATCAAAGTTAGGAGCAAATCCTTTCCACAACTCATATGAGGTATTGTCTAACTTCTTATGTGGGACTCTATTAAGAATATAGCATGCAGACAAAACTGTTTCTCCCCACATATTGTCAGATAGACCAAAGCTTAAAAGCATATAATTCATCATTTCTTTAAGGGTTCTATTTTTTCGTTCAACTACACCATTTTGTTGGGGAGTATAGGGAGCACTAACCTCATGTATAATACCATTTTTTTTCACAAAAAATATTCTAGAGTTTTAGTAATAAATTCACCGCCCCTATCCGATCTAAATCTATTGATTTTCCTGTCTAATTGATTTTCCACTTCAGCTTTGAATTTCAAAAACATGCTTTCAGCCTCATCTTTAGACTTAAGAAGATATACCTTAGTGTATCTAGAAAAGTCATCAACAAAAGTAATGTAATACTTTTTTCCACCTTTTCTAACAGTGTTCTTGAAATCTGCTAAATCTGAATGTATTAGTTCAAGTAATTTGATATTTCTACTAATAACAGATTCGAAAGGTTTCTTGGCATGCTTTGCTTCTACACACAGAGGACATTTAGAAAACTCATTAGTTTTTATCATAGAAATTAATTCCATTTTTCTAAGTCTTTTAATAGAAGCAATATTAGCATGACCAAGTCTACCATACCACAAATTAATAGACTCAACAATATAAGCAGAATTTAAAATACTTGCATTACTGACAATCTCTTGAACGATATTCAATACAAATAATCCTCCACTAAGATATCCCTTCCCAACAAAGTCTCCTACACGTGAAATAATTATTTTATCAACTTCAAAAACAAGTTTAAGACCTACTTTGTTGAGAAGTGCTCCGGAAACTAAGTTTCTACGGAGGGAGGGTACATACAAAACATTGTTCAAGGATAGAGTTTTTTCAGAAGTTAATTTAAGTAAAACTTTTCCTTAACCTCTAACTCCAGCAGTAGTAGAGTTACCCATGTAAACACATTCTCCATCAGTGGACTCCTCAAAGTCATGAAATAATTTTTTATTGGCACAGAAATGCCTTGAAGCGCCTGTGTCTAGCACCCAGTCAGTTTTGTTAGCCACCAGATTTGCCTCAACGACTACAACATCAATCACTTCATTACCCTTAGCAAGATGAGCTTGGATATCACTTTGTCCTTCCTGCTTTGAGTCCTGCCCTTTTCTTTGATAGCACTTGGCAGCCCTGTGACCAACTTTTCCATAAACAAAACAAGGACCCTTAGATTTTTGAATTTGACTCTTCGGCTTGTTGAATTGATTTTTCTTCTTCATATGTTCCTTTTTCGAGACTTTATTTTGTTTGCCTTTGAACCTGTCTTTCACAACAGTACTAGAAGATTCAACAAGATTAGCTTTAGAAGAATTAAGAGAAAGTGTTTCCATCTTATCTTTGAGACGGTTCGCCTCTTCAGTCCTCATATGACTGATAAGTTCTTGTAGAGTTAAATTCTTTTTCTTATGGTTTTTAATTGATTTCTATAATCACTCCAAGATGGTGGAAATTTTTCAAGCAGAACATTAGACTGAAATATCTCACACATCTTCATGTCCTCGTTGAGAACATCAACAGTCAAGTTCTCATATTCGTGAACTTGTTCCATTATTGGCTTATTATCAACCATTTGGAATTTAATCCACTATCCGACAACATATTTTTTTCTTTCCTGCATCATTAGCACCATATATTTCTTTTTCAAACTATCTCATATTTCTTTGGCAGACTTATAAGTAACAAATAAATCAAATAAAGGATTAGTCATATGATTTAGCAAGTGTCCTCTCACAGTTTTGTAATCCTTTTCAAACTTCTTTTTAGCAACATCATCAACAATCATAACATTGCTAGAATCAATAGTAGTATTAGAACCACTCATAGAAGGTTCGTTAAATAAAACATAATCAACTTCTAATTGTTCAAAGAAAATTAAAAGTTTTTGTGACCAACATTTGAAATTATTTCCATCCAAAGGCTCAAGTTTTGACAAATCAGAAAAAGTTTTGTTGAAAGAAATAACCATTTATCAATATTGTATGTTAGTAAATCGCTTTCAAATTGTTGGGAAAAAATACTACAATATTGATATTAGATTGGAATTATAAATTAGTAAATAACTTATCACAAACACTATGTCGTGGCAAGCCACTGCCTTGAAAGCGATTTCGGCCCGACTCCGGTGCAAATTGTAGTAGCCGGTCGCTCCCCAAGGTTCCACAGTTACTCTCAAACACGTACACTCGTGGCTGAAAGTTTGGAGATTGCCCAAAACCAATTGGCCAAAAATATTCTAAGAATAAGCTTAAGAAAAGAAAGGAGGAAAAACGTTGTCTCTTCTTTTTTGGTTTATGTTGTATATATCTTATGCTCACAAAAGGTCATGCTTATATAGATATTTCAAGAGGAGGAGTTTCAACTAGAAGATTTAATTTTTTTCATTTTGAGAAACAGATTGTCAAGGTTAATGGCATTAAAGGCAATTACACCACTTTTACAGAAATCCCTTTGTTTGTCTTTTGGAACGGATATGTTTTCTCCTTTGAAACGTATTGTTGTTATATCTTTGCATTAGACTCAATTAACATAGTTAGAATTAACTCAACTATAGAATTCACTCAACACATATCACATGACATGTTATGTATTTTTTTTCCCTCTTTATAAAGAAAAAATGGAACTAGGAATGATTGGGGAAAAGGAAACTTTATCTTTATAAAGAAAAAATGGAACCAGGAATGATTGGGGAAAAGGAAACTTTATCTTTTACCCAGTGGTGTTCTTTCTTTTACTAAAAATATTTTTTACATGTAGTTAAATAGTGGACCATACTCTAACTACTTTGATGCACTTGAATTCTTGTTACAAATTTACTTATCTGTAAAACGATACAAGGAAAAAGAAAACACAACAGAGTGTATTTTTAGCCTTGCGACGTTACCTTATAAGTAACTAATCCTACGTCTTCTTTTTTATTCCAGGTGAGTCACTTGCCATATTTAAAATGTACTTTGTTATTTGCACATGAAAATGTTTCATAAATGCTTTAATGTTAAACATGAACACAATGTCATATATCAAACTTAATATTAAATATGGGTTCGAAATCAAGTATTTATTGGAATTTTAGATATTTTGTGCACATGTATCTATGCCCCAACTGTGTGTCAAATTTTCTAGGTTCACTTGAACTCATACCTTCTTAACCACTTCACTGATAATAGGGGTCTTCAATTTAAATTAAGTTTACAAACGCAAAGACACAATAGAAAACTTTTGCTTCACCACACAAGCACAATATCAATATATGTTCACTTCATCCACATGTGAAATGAGGAGATAACTTAAAGCATCCATAAGATATGCAATACATTTTACATAGATGGTTGTTTGGGGAAGAGTGATAGAGAATGGGATTGATTTTCAAGTAGAAGGTTCATGTGTCTAAACCAAGTCAATGAAGATAGATTGGCAAAGGATCTATTTTGATGAATTCGGCAGCTTAGGGAAAATTGCATCAACATGACGATGATACATTGGATCAGCAAGACAAAGTCTAGCAAAGTAATGATGAGACGATGTAGACCTGTGAACTTCTTCAATAATCCAGATGGTTGCTTCAGCTTTGCTCGGATCAATGATGGTATCTAATCGAATGTCTTCATTATCAACACCAAGCCTCATTTGATCAAACTTCTTCATCTGGACATTGGTCAGGTAATGCAGGGGTTGCCCATATAACTCCTTCATGGATACAGCCAATCCAACCCATGAGGTGAAAGGGATAACAAAGTCACGCTCTGTGGGCATTGGGACCACCTTCATGTACTCTTGGTACATTCTTGCTCTTCTTAGGATTGAATCTGATATACAGAGCGTGTAAGACTAGTGATACGAATAAAAAATATTGAGTAAAGATACATCAGAAGCTTGCACTGTAGCCACTCATGTGGCAATTAGTTTGAACATAAGATCTTTGAAACAATATCTATATTAACAAAACAAAAAAGTAACTCATTTGAGAATAAATATTATCATAAAAGAGACCTCTCAAACATCATAAAGGAGTTGCTTTAATTTAATTAAATGGAGAATATTCCTTGGGGCATCCAACTTCTTTTAAATGAAAGCTACATCTATCTAGAGATTGTCCGTCAATTTGTACAGACCAAAAGGAAGCAACATAGATATACGTCTTTTCTTTCAAATTAAACGAAGGCAAAAAAATTGAAAGTTTTTCTTGATTCAAAGTATCCTTATGATCTATTTATTGAAGAAGAAAAAGAAAAGCTATACAAGCTTGTTACCATTTGTCCAGATTTGCATTTTTATTTTCTGAAAATATCCTAATTCTAAAATTATCTCTAATTTGTTACCATTTCTAAGGTTGCAGAAAACTTGTTTGAAAGAAGAGAAAAAGTTTTCGTCATTTTCAGCCCGATACAATGTTAATGCTCCATTGTTCTTAAACTCATACAGATGCAAAATCAAGATCTGTTAAAACTCATACAAATACAAAATAAAAAATGAACTTCATTTAATTTTAATATGGGAAATCAAATTGTTAAAACGCTTTTGCACGTATCGTAACCATATACAATACCTTTTTTTAGGATGGAAAATCACATTGTTCACAAAATATATATCAAATCGACTCCATTAGGATGCTCTTAGCTTACATTATTCAAACAAGTGGAACTGCAGTATTACTAGATGATAAGTGTTAGTTAGCATAAAGCATTACTGAACTTCATTACAAAATGCTATAACAACAAAGACTATAAGACACACTGTGGAAAAGATGTACGATGGAATTAACAAACTCGTTGTACTAATTTTTACTTATGCATGAATTGCTTGCTAATGACACTTGAACAATCTAAAGTTTGATGTGATAAATTCCTAGGACAATCTTTGATTCCCAAGTTTCCATGGAGGCAAAATTATGCAAACTATATATACCCCAAAATTAATGAAGAGAAGATTTTTTTTATTTGGCAACGACAAAGCAACACACTTGTTCAGCGAGCAGATTGAGAGAATCACTTGACAATTATGTGATTTATAACACGTACCTTCAGAATCATTAGAGGAAGATGAGTCACCTGATTATACCTGGTCACCAAATAGCTCTGCTCCCTTCATTGTTGTAACTAGTACAGAAAAAAGAAAAAAAAAAAGAAAAGCATGTTAGCAGCTTATTTATACAAACGAAAATTTTCATGAAACTGTATTAACTTCAATTAGATAAAATGGAAGTGTCTACTCCCAAAGATGAAATGAATAAAGAATTTGGATAGACGGAAATAGCTAATCAATGAAGCGAATTAGCAACTGGATGGAAAGCTATTCAATTTCTATAGACGGCTGCTTCTGCGCGTAAAAACCTAATTGTTAACGCTTAAAAGTTCAACTCATATAGAATAATAAAAAAGCTCATGTCTTCCTATCATCCCCTCCCCAATGTAAAGAGAGTACCATGAAAGATAAGTACAAAAAAATCAGACACGCAAATGACAATTCAGATACAAAAGATCATACAATTTCGATAGACGGCTATTTTGATTTATTTTCATAAAAAACTAATGGTCAAGTTTATCTTCCAACATTATCTCAAATAAAAAAAATACTAGCAGATTCAACAAAATTCATACCCGGATCATTTTTTTCTTCTTTAACCAAACTGAATTAGGGTTTATAAGAGAAGAGTAACTTAAATTTGAATTTCAGTGAAGAAAGAGATGAGTTCGGAGAATACAAAGTGTGCCTCACTCACTATTAAGCTTTTACCATTTATAGAGTGTTACATTTGAGAACGGCGCAAAAGACAAAAACTTGTTGATTTCATTTGGTCTAACAAACACGTGATCCAACTAGTTGATAATTAATTAATATCTCAATATTATATATACAAAATATAAAATTGTATTTGTTAGTTTTCTAATTAAAAATAAAAGATTTCAAGATATTAATAATCTATTTTTATAATTTATAATTGTCCTTATTTCTCTTTCTTCATTCATAATCCTCACACACCATTATCGTCCCCGTATCAAAATCATGGATATTGCTTTCAATAATATCATTTGTTCCTTACAAATTACTAGTCTATTAACACTAGGTATTAGTGCTTGTCTTCTTTGTTAATCATTCCAATTTAAATGCTAAATTTGATATATTTGTAAATTATTATCAATTCAAAAGTTTCTCATCTACTATTGATGTAAAATGGTTCCGGTTAGTGATGTGATATAAAGCCGATGGAAAATGGTTCCGGCTAGTGATATTGTACCGAAAGGAAATAGTTCCGGAAAGAGTTTGACTATTGTGATTTGATGCATTTTGATATTGATTGATCTACTTGCTAAATGTGATTGATGCACTTGATACTTATGATTGATCCGTTTGACTCTTGTGATTGACATACTTGATACGTGTTGATTGTTGAATTGTGACTATTGGACTATGATTATTGAGCCTTGTGAACTGTGTATTCGAACTATTAACAGATGACATAAATAAATCTTTTCTCAATGTCTCATAGCATATTTGATATTTTCCCATAAAATAATGAACCAATGACATTTATTACCATTTACTATGTAACAGAATGGATTTAGACAACTCTCGAAGATTTATGTAATATTTTTTTGGTCAAGATCTCAAGGGAACGTTGCAAGCACTTTAAATTGTTGAGTCTAATTCATACTAAATTTGGATAAAGTTTCAACCGATTGTCCATTTCGTTGAAGGCACAAACTCATGTAACGTATTATCCTATTCAAATTCAAGACCAACAAGATGATGCCATGTGTTTAAATGACGTGGAAACTCCCAATCAGAACAAGAACCAATCAAAAGTCGTTTAGTGTCCAAAATGACATGTCTTGACAAATTTTAAGCAATCTTATAATTTAGCATTTGTGATAAGCTTAATGACTATTAAAATGAGGAAACAAATTTCATTTACCCTTGGACTGCCTACTTCCTACAACTATTAATAGGGGGTGGGGTTCATAACTTTCTAAAGACACATAGGGTCGTTTGGTAGAGTGTATTGGAGAATATAATGCTTGCATTAGCTTGATAGATTATTAGTACCTTGTTTGGTACACTTTTCTAACCTATGCATAACTAATGCTTGTATTAGTAATACACTCTAAAGAGTGTATTACTAATACAATCTATTTCTATGCATTAGTAATGCAATGGGTTCTAATGCATGCATTAACATTATTAAAGACACAATTGCCCTCAAAAATCTTTTTTACATCCTTTTCACTATATTTGTGGAGGGTATTTTTGTAAACAAATATTTTTTCTAAGAAAGTTATGTAATGCATAATATTTTTAGTACACTAAACCAATCATTGCATAAAAAAAATATCATCATAACTAATACAAGCATTATTAATGCAAGCATTACTAATACACTATATTTTGCATTATTCTTATACACTCTACCAAACGACCCCATAAAATATTGGAGAAAGCGTTGTGCAGTTGGTGAAGGCATCCGCAAGCGGAAGTTCTTCCCGGAGATCAACCTGACACAACATAGTGCTCCCCAATGTTCCTAACGGTCAAGTACATCTCAAAGAGTTATTTCTATAACCCTTACATATTAATACTTATATCTGTGACATCATTTAATACTTTTTATTGTAATCCGAAAAATCATGTTGGATACATTTTTCAATATTATTCTCTAGTTCTTTTGTGATTTCTTTTCATTTTACAACAACACTCATTTCCCAAAATCTCTCCTTTTTTTTGTTAGAAGTAAGAAAATACAGATGATACATTTCAATCTATCTGTGGTGCATTATTCTAAACATTAAGCCTCTTTTACTGATAAGCGTCTGGATGCAACTCTGTAAAGGGGAAATCCCAGCAGTAGCACAAAGTACCAAACTTGGTAGATAACGGATCTGATCGGCTTTCTTGTATATTGACTATTGGTTTTCTTCAATTGAATCTAGGTTGAATTTTCTAGCTTATTTGATTATGATGTGCTTTTGTATTGAAAATAAACTAGCTAACACTCTCCGATTAGGGACTGAGTGAAAAGTCCTATGTGGTCATGTTTTACTATCGGGTGAAAAGTCATATGTAGTCATGTTTTACTAGAATCTAGGATCAATATGACCTTTTACCCGATCCCTAATGTATTCTTTTTATCACGTCGACATAAACTGAATTCAGTTATTGATATATTGTTAAGGGACATTGTAACAACCCGGAAATCTAGTGAGACCAAGCTAGAGTCTAATGGAATCAAATAGGTGAAACTAGTGCCTCACATGTGAGTTTGAAGTTGGAAACATGATTAAATGTTGTTAAATGGTTTCCCAAGTGAAGGTTGAGGAATTTAGGGATTAAACGTCAAGATACAACTATAACGCCCGGAAACTAGTGAGTTGAGCTAGTGTGTTGTAGAGTCTTGTAGTGGAGTTTTGGAGTATTGTATGAGGGTTAAAACTCAAAGAAATGACTCCCGTACTTAGAATGCCATGTTTAGGGGTTAAACGTCCGGGTACGACTCCCCAAGGACCACCCAAGGGGTCCTTGAGGAGGACCCCAAAACAGTCCCCAAAAACTGTAAAATTTGGTGACCTACGAGACCAATCCATGCCCCTTAGATCAACCTACGCCCCGTAGGTCATGGGCGTAGGTCAAGGCCTGCAGCAGGCCTGCAAATGAAGCCCCAGGTTCAAACCACGGAGGCCATTCACGGCCAGTGGACCCATCCACGGTCCGTGGATGGGTGATCTGTAGATGCTGCCAGTTTTCCAGATTTTTACTTTAAGTTAGGGGTCTTAGTTTTAGTTAGTTATTTAATTAGGGGTTAGGAGGGATGATTAGATAACTAATTAACTTCCTATATAAACTATTTTAAGCCATTAAAATACTTCATTAACTCATTAGAACCCAAGACCCCAAATCAAAATCCAACTACTCTTCCCTCCCAAAATCTTCTCTCTACAACCCCCATTGAAGAACAAAGGAAGAGATCAATATAGGGCTTGAAGATTGAAGCTTTTTCATAGTATTTTGATGGGAATCCACACCTAAGGTATGGGAGTTCTTCATTCTTGGTTAGCTACCACCAAGAAGCCCCTTCAACTATGTTTTCAAACTTCCCCAATTTCTAGGTTTTCAATCAATAACATGGGTCACCTTCTAAAAACGTTTCAATTGTTTAATTATGGTTGTTTATATTTTGATATGATAATTTGTGGGTGGATTCATGGTGTATTGTTGGTTTATGAACAAAATCCCCATGCTATGACCCATGTTTTCCCCTTCTTTCTCAATTGTAAACCCTTGTATGGCTTGATTAATGAATGGAGGTTGATAATCTAATATGTTTACTTTGAATTGATTATTGTATCATTTATGTTACCCTATATAATGTTCTAATTTCAAGAAGTAGGGTCGAATCTTGATGATTGCCTTGAGAGCCATGAATGAAGGAATTCTATGTGATAGGTATTCTAGTTATGAATTGTTGATCCACTTACGGTGGATGTGTTTACCTATTATGTATCCCATGTATGAATTGTTGATCCACTTGAAAGGTGGAGGTGCTTACTTGTCATGTGTGTTGTGGAGTTGAGATAAAGTTCCTCTTCCCTACAAACCCTAGGTATGACTAAGTATGATTCTACATGTATACTTGATTAACCTAAGATTTCTAAGGTGAATTGATATAGGCTAGGGTTGTGTCTTTAAAGAGACAAATTGAGGATTTAAAGGTTATCCTCCAAGAGCGATGAACCTCTTCATGTAATGCCTTAGATTAGATCACCTAGACTTGAATTGGTTTAGGGTAATGCCTCTAAACATGAATTGACTTGATCATGACATTATGTGCATGTTGAAGAATACTTGAAGTATAATGTGCCAATCATGATGTGAATAATGTATTGATGAGTTGTTGGATCATGGTATTCCCTTATCTATTGTGCTAGTGCTTTATGTTGGGATGAGTTGATCTATTGCCCTTGAAGGGCATATTGCTAGGGTTTGTGAATATGAATGCGAGATGTGTATAAACTATTGATTCATTTAGAAAGTAAATCTCCTATGACTAATGTGTAAAGTTGGTATTGTTGAAAGGATGTTCTTCCCTTACCCTTACACTTGATATTATATGAATTGTCTAGGATGATGATAATGTTGTTGTTGGGTTGTTGCAAGGACAATTACACACACACATACACTTCATGTATAAACATGATTATGATGTAATCAAATGGTGTTAATTGAAAGTATAGTTCTCATATGCACTTTTACTCATTATTATGCATGAAATGTACATAAATCATGTTGATCCTAGTGTTGATTGAAAGTCCATTCTCATGAGAACACATCATCTTGGTGTGAAAGTCATTCTCACATACTAATTATGATTCTAAAGTTGAAAGTACTTTCTCACCTTTAATGAATCAATGAGCTATTTTATGAATTGTATTGAACGAAGGGTAGAGCACTCCTTCACACATGTAAATACAATTCAAGACTAATGACGTATAATTTGGGAAATATTGCTTAGCACCGAATGGATATGGACAATGAGATAAATGCCCTTCTGCTAATGCAATAGGGAGGGTCATCCATTAGGGAACTCATGAGATGGAAGCCCCTCCGCCAATGCAATAGGGCGGGTTTCTAGAAGCAATCTCCCTATCCTAAAACTATGTGCCAACATAGGACCTTAGCTAGTGGATCAACCTTAAAGCTAGACATTTTAGTCCTACCTTAGGCAAGTAGGACACCTTTCTCGGTGTGGGGTTACACGACACCGGATTCGATGTAGCTCACATGGGCTATGTCGGTTATGGCTACTTTTCCCTATATAATGAAGATAATGAATGAGATGTGAATTATGATATGACTTCTTGATGAGTTTACTTAGTAGGAGTGGGGGTATGGGACTTCACTCCCATATTGCACAAGTAGACTTAGTAGGATGTCATGGTATGGTTCCTTTGCATTTCCATGAGATTTGAATGCATGCATGTATAGTGAATGAATAGTTGTTATGAATGACTTTCCTCATAATTCAAGTACTTTACATGACTATTTCCTTAATTGTGACTATTGATTATAATGAGGTCTAAAGATGCAGTACATGACTAAGGTGGCTTCAAGGGGGTACTTAGTAGGGTTGATATTATGGGATGCTAACCACACATTGCACAAGTGTTGCTTAGGGGTTACTAAGGTAATGACTTTACTATTAAATGAGTATAAATGTGATCTTGGCTTGTACATTGTAAATGCATGTTAGTCACCATACATTGCACAAGTGTTTCTTAGAGGTTGCTTATGTGATGATTACTTCATGATGAGATGATCTTGGTATTTGTGTTTCTATTGTCTTGTGATTGGAGGCTATGTATTGTGGAGATTGGGATTTGTATTATATTGATGTTGGAGACTATGCTTGTTATTATAGTGATATCTCTCATATTAAAATGAAATGTATGTGAGTTGCCTTATTGTTTGTATTCTCCTACTATTTCAAAGATGATGTTCAAAAATGACATAAAGCATGATTTCAAATGAAATGTCCCTTTTTATGCATGTTTTAATTATTTTGTACATGGCTTCATACTTAGTACGTTTTCGTGCTAACCCCTTCTTTCTACATTTTCACCAAGTGTAGGCCTTGGAGATATTTGATTCAATCCTCGTGGCTAGGTTCAGAGGAGATCAAGAAGAAGAAGATTGGTGAGTCCTCATTGTATTCGAGGGCTCAACCTTATGTCCTTTATTGTCTTTCTTTTATGTTTTAGACTTTTGTAAGGGCCGTGTCCCTAAGTTGTATTAAAGAGTTTTATTCCAAGTTTAATAGATGGTTTGAGACATAGTGTAATAGATACTCTTTCATTTTATAAAGAGACTTCGATTGTAAAGAAAAGTTTTAAATTTCTGCACTTTTTCCTATGATTTAATGTTCATGAATGTTATGAGGCTTGTATGCGACCCCTTCGGGGTCAATTACGCCACGTTACTTCTAGAGGTAGCCCCAAGTCGTGACAGACATGTAGTATATTTGACTAGATAGAAAGAATTTAATAAAAGATGCTTATGATATTGTGTTGACCACCCGATTCTCAATTCACAGAGTTCCATGAATATGAGTGGAGAAAGCTCTGGTGTAGATAGGATTAGAAGTTTGCCTTGTGATCTTCTTATGAAGATATTAGGATTCTTGCCTTTGCATGATGCCGTAAGAATAAGTGTTTTGTCAACAAAAAGGAGGTACAAATGGGTAGTATGTTTCAGGCTAGTGTTTGATTATAACATAAACAAAGAACTCCTCCTGAAAACAAGTTTTTATAAAGTCCTATTGATGCATACGGGAGAAGTACGCAAATTTAGCCTCTTGGTCCCTAGCTCCAACCTTTTTTCTGACATTGATACCTAGATTCTGTTTTTGTCGAACAAAAATGTCCAGGAATCATCACTTGCATTTCTTAAATGCTTTCTCCTCCCTTCTCACCTATTCAAATTTCAGGATCTAAAGCACCTGAAACTTAATAGTTGTAACTTTCACCCTCCTCCCAACTTTAAAGGCTTTTGAAGTCTTGTTACCCTTAACTTTCAATTCGTAACCTTCGTGGCCATGCCATTTTAACTCCTCCGTTAAAGTAAACTAGTACTTGAGCATGTATTGATGGTTTTAGCTTCATTATTGAGGCTCCCAATCTAAAAATCTTTGAATTCAACAGCCGAGCAAATTCCCTTTGCTATAGAAGAACCCCTCTACTTGAGGAATTTTGTATTGGGCATGCCTTTTAACATGTTGGAGGTAATTACCATCATTGAGATATCTGTCTGACGCGGTAATGGATTTCCCTCGTAATTTTAGATAATTTTGTCGCACTTTATTTTAGTCCTTTACAGTACCAGAGCCTTAGTTGATACTAGACAACATCAAAATTTTGAATTTCAAGAATTTGATCTTTTCTGAGGTTGAGTGGGTTGCATATGTGCTTGACTTGATGAACCGCTGCCCAACATAGAAAGGCTTCTGTTAGTGAAAAATTACAAAATAACAGAATTACAAGATTACAATTGAAAATAAAAATGAAGAAATAAATCTCTTCAGGCTGAGGCGCGGATATCGCTCTCTTTAAGGAGATTCAAGTCCACTGCAGCAAATGTTTTCACCGGTCCAGCAGTAGTCCTTCTTGACTTGTCCCTCTAGGATACAACAGCCTAATCACAATATATAACTAAACAACTCTGGACAAGAGTTGAGTCCAAAGCTCCACAAAAAGAACACCTCCCTTCAACTAATAAAAACTCTCTTTTTGACAAACTTTATGCACTCTATATTTTTCTTGTGTGTTGTGTGTCCCAAACCAAATGAAGACCACCACTATTTATACTAGAAAAAGTCTTCCTAGCAATGAATAGGAAGATAATGGTGTAGTAAATAGTGAAGATAATGGTCTTAAAAGTTACATAGGTTACAAGAATAATGGAGGAGTAAAGAATAAGATAATGGAGAAATAATGGTCAAATGCACCAACGGCAAAGACTGTTGCAAGAAAGGAATTGAATATAACACTAACTCCAACAAATGGAGTAATGCGGCAGTTAACTCCAAAATGGAGTAACTCACCAATTAAAAGACGACTAAATGGAGTAACTCACCAATTAAAAGACCACTAACGGGCAGTCCTTATTCCTTTCTGCAACATATTCACAAAGGCATAATAAGCCTAGGACATTATGTAACAATTTAATTAATATTAAAATGTTCAAAAGACCAACAATCTCCCACTCATTTTAATACTCAATAAGAGAGTATATCAGATGAAGGAAGACTAATATGCATAATGAAGGTGTGCTCTGCATTGAACCTCCACTTAGTGAAACTGTAACTTTTACTCCAGAGTCGTAGTGGTATCAGACTTGAACTATGATTGCTTAAGGGAAATAAAATATCACTGCTCACACATAATAATCAAGGTGTTTACATGAGCTTTAAAAGCCAGCACGTTATGGCCCTGTGCTATCCCGGTTTCATGAGTGCTTTTGAGAATAAGCCAATTCTCAAAGGAAGCGACCTACTTCCACACATCACATAGGTGAAATCTGTCGAGATTGCTCCTGTAAGTTTAACACTCCATCCATACGGGCTACAGATATTCATTAAGAGTTTTGTAAACTCAACCTTCACAAATTACTACAGGAAACAATGCACTCACATCATAGGGAGGATCTGCAAGATTATCACAAGATTTGACATAATCAACATTAATGGTACCATTTGTCAAATATGATCTTCTTACATTACCGTGTTTCCTCCTTATAGGTCTGGATTTACCGTTGTAATAACGGTTTTGAACTCTACCAATCGCAGCAGTGCTATCACAATGAATTAAAATAGGAGTAATTGGTTTTTCAAAATAAGGTATTTGAAACAATAAATATCTTAACCAATTCGCTTCCTCACAAGTTGAAGCTAAATCAATTAGTTCAGCCTCCATGGTAGAGTTAGCAATTATAGTTTGCTTTTTTGATCTCCAACAAATAGCACCACCACCCAAAGTAAAAATATAACCAGCGGTAGAGCACGAATCACCTGATAAATTGTTCCAATCTGCATCACAAAAGCCTTCAAGTACAACATGATATTTTTTATAGAACAAACCACAATTTTTTGTTCCAATTAAATATCTCACTACTCTTGTTACATCATGCCAATGTTCATTACCTAGCTTGCTTGTAAACCTGCCAAGTACTCCTACTGCATATGCAATATCAGGCCTAGTGCAATCAATCACATATCTTAAACTTCTGATTATGCTAGCATATTCCTTTTGATTTATTACATCATTTTTCACTTTCAACAAGAAATAAGTGAACACTTGAATCAAAAGGAGTAGCAACATGCTTGCAATCAATAAAGTTATATTTTTTCAAAATTTTCTCAACATAATGTGACTGGTCAAGGAAAATTTCATCACATGTTCTTGTTATTTTTATTCCAAGAATAAAATTTGCCTCACCAAGATCTTTCATATCAAAATGGCTTCTAAGAATATTCTTAGTTTCATCAATAACATTCATGTTAGAGCCAAAGATCAACAAATAATCAACATATAGGCAAATAATCACATGTGAATTATTCCAAGACTTATGATATATGCATTTATCACACTCATTTGTTTTAAAACCATTTCCAATCATGCAGGAATCAAACTTTTCATGCCATTGCTTAGGTGTCTGTATCAAGTCATATAGGGATTTAGTAAGTTTACATATTTTGATTTCTTGCCCTGCTTCAACAAAAAACTCGGGTTGATCCATATAAATTTTTTCATTTAGGTCTCCATTTATAAAAGCAGTTTTTACATCCATTTGATGAATTTGCAAATAAAAAATTACAGCCATAGCAATTAAAAGTCTTATGGATGTAATTCTTGTTACCTGTGAAAAAGTATTAAAAAATTCTAGGCCTTCTAGTTGTTTAAAATCTTTTGCAACTAGCCTAGCCTTGTATTTATCAATAGATCCATCCGGTTTCGACTATTTTCTTAAGACTCATTTGCAACCAATAGTTTTACAACCCGATGGTAAATCAACTAACTTCCAAGTTTTATTAGAAATTAGTCATTTCATTTTATCATTTACAACCTCTTTCCAAAATATAAAATCATGTGAAGATAATGTTTCTTTCAAAGTGAGAGGGTCATCTCCAACATTCAACACATAAAAATCAGGATCAAATTTTTTTTCTACTCTAGTTCTTTTACTTCTTCTTAACTCAAAATCATTAATTTCTTTATTTTTTAAAGTAGAAGTAGAAGAACTAGGTAATGACAAAATATTTTGTTCATTCCTTTGACCCCCACTATTTTTAGAATCAAAAGGGAATTTATTTTCATGAAAAATAGCATCACCCGATTCTATCACAATATTATCTTCAAGATTAAAAAATCTATAGGCTGTGCTATTTGAAGCATAACCAAAAAAAATCACAAGTAGTAACTTTCTTACCCAATTTTGTAATCTTGGGATCCATTAGCCTCACAAAGGCTAGGCAACCCCAAACTCTTAGATATCCCAAACTTGGCTTGTAACCTTTCCACAATTCAAAATGTGTCAGTTTAGACTTTTTATGAGGCATACGATTCAACACATAACAAGCAGTTAAAATAGCTTCACCCAAAAATTTAAAGGTGCATGTAACTCAATAAACATGACATTAGTTAATTCAACCAAAGTTCTATTTTTCCTTTCCGCTACTCCATTAGATGAAGGAGAGTAAGGAGGAGTAGTTTCATGAATTATTCTCAATGATCTAACAAAAAAATTAAACTCATTTGACTCATATTTACGGCCTCTACCACTTTTAATTCTTTTTATTTTTCTTCCAAACTGATTTTCAACCTCACGGAGATAAGTTTTGAAATTTTCAAAAGCATCACTTTTATTTTTCATCAAGTAAACATATGTAAACTTAGAAAAATCATCCATGAAAGTGATAAAATATCTATTACCTCCACGAGTTAAAATTCCACCAAGTTCACAAATACCAGTATGAACTAATTCTAACAAATCAGTTTTTCTTTCAACTTGAAAATGACTTTTAGTGATTTTGGCTTTACTACAAGCCTCACACTTTTTAAAATTCTTTTTAATCATTGGGATTAATCCTAAACTACTCATGATTCCAACATAACGATCATTAATATGACACAAACGAGCATGCCAAAAATTAGTAGAAGAAAGCATATAAACAGAATTAGAAGCTTTATTCACTTGTACATTCAATTTGAACATCCCATCACAAGCATACTCCTTTCCCACAAAAATATCCTTCTTCACAATTACATATTGATCAGATTCCATAATATGTTTAAATCCTGCTTTATTAAGAAGAAAACTAGACATCAAATTTTTTCTCATGGAAGGAGTATATAGTACATCTTTTAAAGTTAATACCTTTCAGAAAGTAAAAAATAATTCGACATCTCCCGTTCTAAGCACTTGAGTTTTGTGAGAATCATCAAGCATGATGATTTTGGGCTCCTCAAAATGAGTATATTTTTTAAACCCGTCTTTGTCGTAACAGAAATGACGGTTTGCACTAGAATCAGTCCACCATCCATCAACACTTTCAACCATGTTTATGTTGGTAATCACCGCCACAAAAGATTCTTCGGTAACGTTTTCCTGAGGGTTAGGACCACGTTTCCAGAATCTGCAAAATCGAGCAATATGCCCACTCTTGCCACAAACAAAGCACGGTCCCTTATCTTGAACTTGTTGATTTTGTACTTGGTTATTTTCACCATTATTTTTCTTGGGAGGTCTACTATTATTTTTCTTAATTTTTTTCTTCTTAGGCTTCAAAGAAGTATTTTTGTGAGTTTCAACAGTAGCATTGTTTGAAGTAATTAAATTTACCTTCGTTGTGATGTTGCTCTCTTCTTTTTGTAAAAGTGCATCTTGGCCCTTTGCCTCTTCGCCATCGTACTTTTCCACTTTCTCATGATGAGAAATAAGTTCATCATCATCCATGGAGGTGTCATCAACTTTATTAGGATTCTTCTCAGTTAACACATAAGAAACATTGAAAAGACTTAAGTTGAAAAGTACTTTACCCTTCCATCTTTTGAAATGGTTACCATTGAACCGAAATGGCTTGTTAATGTCTCCCATCTTGACATCCGCGGTTTTTTCAATTGTAGTCATTCTGAATCTCCTTAAAATTGTTAGTGAAAAATTACAAAATAACAGAATTACAAGATTACAATTGAAAATAAAAATGAAGAAATAAATCTCTTCAGGCTGAGGCGCGGATATCGCTCTCTTTAAGGAGATTCAAGCCCACTGAAGCAACTGTTTTCACCGGTCCAACAATAGTCCTCCTTGACTTGTCCCCTCAGGATACAACAACTTAATCACAATATATAACCGAACAACTCTGGACAAGAGTTGAGTCCAAAGCTCCACAAAAAGAACACCTCCCTTCAACTAATAAAAACTCTCTTTTTGACAAACTTTATGCACTCTATATTTTTCTTGTGTTTTGTGTGTCCCAAACCAAATGAAGACCACCACTATTTATACTAGAAGAAGTCTTACGAGCAATGAATAGGAAGATAATGGTGTAGTAAATAGTGAAGATAATGGTCTTAGGAGTTACAAAGGCACAAGAATAATGGAGGAGTAAAGAATAAGATAATGGAGAAATAATGGTCAAATGCACCAACACGGCTAAGACTGTTGCAAGAAAGGAATTGAATATAACACTAACTCCAACAAATGGAGTAATGCGGCAGTTAACTCCAAAATGGAGTAACTCACCAATTAAAAGACCACTAACGGCCAGTCCTTATTCCTTTCTGCAACATATTCACAAAGGCATAATAAGCCTAGGACATTATGTAACAATTTAATTAATATTAAAATGTTCAAAAGACCAAAAGCTTCTAATTACGGTATGTCTAATTTTTCATTTTTGATTGTAAATATGTTGATTTTTAGCATCTTCTTATAATTAATCTTCTTTTTTCCTTCTCAAGTCTTATGCCTTTGAAATGTGTGCGTGTGCGTGTACACATCTCTTGCAATCCCATGAAATGACAATGACACATAGTGCAATGAAGCGGCTCAAAAGCGTGGATATGACCCTCATGTGGGTTAATAAAACTGAAATGGAATTCTTGAAGCATGTATTGGCATTTGCAACTGCAGTTGAGAAAATATACATTGCGACTTCTGTAGAAATCCATAATAGGGGATTGAAAATGATGGAGAAGATGAAGTGATTCCCTCGAGCATCACCTAATGTAGAATTTATATATCATTCAGGAGATTGACCTATCTTTGTAGCAATAACAATATTGATTATCCGAGATTCTTATTTTCCTTTTTAATTTCATTGTTTGTCTGATCTCTTCATAAAAGAAAAATAATTTATTTTTCTGATGGATGTTCCTCATAATTGAGTTTCTCAATGTAATAAAAAGGAACCTAATGGTTTTTGTATGTAGTTGAAATTATTGAATTATAAGTCATGTAAGGGTATGCATTCCTACTTGCTTGAATATGTATTCATGTACATTTGAATATTGTCTTTATATCGAAATTCTCCCAAGAATATTGAATACTTTGAAAGTTGTTCAGTGCATTTGCTTAGTACTATTGGTTCAGTTTCCTAATCTCAACTTTCAGAAATTCTTGCAAACTCTCATCAATACTCGACCACGAGGAGTACTAGGAGATCTGGTATAGATACAATTAGCAATTTTCCCTGCAATATTTTGGACAGAATTGTAGGGTGCTTGCCTTCAAAGGATGCAATGAAGTATCTTCTCAAAATATTGGAGGTATAAAGGGGTCACATGTCAAGAGCTTGAGTTTTATTATCACTTTTTTCAAGGGCATCTTTCAAAGGCAAGCACCCTAGAATTCCATCCAAAATATTGTAGGGGAAACTGCTAATTGTATCTATACCAGATCTCCTAGCTAGTACTCCTCATGGTCGAGTACCGATGAGAGTTTGCACGCACTTCTGAAAATTGAGATTAGGAAAGCTAACCAATAGTATACTAAGCAAATGCTCTTATTAACTTTCAAAGTATTCAATATTCTTCAGAGAATTTCGATATGAAGACAATACTCAAATCTACATGAATACATATTTAAGCAAATATTTATGCATAGCCTTACATGACTAATAATTCAATAATTTCGACTATATACAAAAACCTTTAGGTTCCTTTTTATTACATGGAGAAATTCAATTATGAGGAACACCCATCAAAATATTAAAATATTTTCCTTTATGTAGAGATCAAACAAATAATGAAATTAAAAAAGAAAATAAGAATCTCAGATAAACAATATTGTTATTGCTACAAAGATAGATCAATCTCACGAATGATATATATAAATTCTACATTAGATGACGCTGGAGGGAATCACTTCATCTCCTCCATCATTTTCAATCCCCTATGACGGATTTTTGTAGAAGTCGCAATCTATATTTTCTCAAGTGCAGTTGCATATGTCAATACACGCTTCAAGAATTCCATTTCAGTTTTATTAACCCGCGTTAGGGTCATATCCATGCTTTTGAGCCGCTTTATTGCACTATATGTCACTGTCATTTCTTGGGATCGCAAGGGATGTGTACACACACGCACTAAGCTTCGAAGGCATAAGACTTGAGAAGGGAAAAAGAAGATTAATTATAGGAAGCTTAAATGAGACATACCGTAATTAGGAGCCTTTCTATGTTTGGGCAGCGATTGATCAAGTCAAGCACATATGCAACCCACTCAACCACAAAAAAGATCAAATTCTTGAAATTCAAAACTTTGATGTTGTGTAGTGTTAACTGAGGCTCTGGTACTGTAAAGGACTAAAACAAAGTGCGACAAAATTAGCTAATATTATGAGGAAAATCCAGTAGTGCATTAAACAAACATCTCAATGATAGTGATTACCACTGACATGTTAAAAGGCATGCGCAATACAATTTCCTCAAGCAGAGGGGTTCTTCTAACGCAAAGGGAATTTGTTGTGCTACTGCATTCGAAGATTTTTAGATTTGGGGTCTCAATAATGAAGCTATCAAACTCACTGTAGCAAACCATTGATACACGCTCAAGTAATGGGATACTTGAAAGGAGGATTTGAAATGACATGGGCTCAAAGGTTATAAATTAAAAGTTAAGGGTAACAAGACTATGAAAACCTTTAAAGTTGGAAGGAGGGTGGAATTCACAACTATTAAGTTCCAGGTGCTTTAGATCCTGAAATTTGAATAGGTTAGAAGGGAGGCGAATTGTAATGATCCTCTTGGTAATTTCTGTGGTTTACTTTTTTTTGTGTCGTTTAGAGCTTTCCTGTAGCGATCCCAAGTCATTTATAACTTGCTGGGACTGACAGTTTGGTCACCTGGTCGTTCGTTTGGTTATTGTGCGAGTTTTAGTGTTTTTGGAGCTTATGAACCTTGAACGATCATTTTCGATCAAAAGTTCAAGAAAATGTCATCTGAATCCAACTCCGACGATTCCATCAGCTCCAAAAGGGTCATTTTAGGCTAATAGCATGATCGGCATGGCTCCCGAGTTTTTCAGTTTGAGTCGGTGCAATTAAGCGTTTTAACTTTAATGTTTAAGCCTAAGTTTGACTTTAGTCAACATTCTAAGAAAACGCGCTCGGATGAGAATTCCGTTAGCGCAGTTAGATCCGGAATGTCGAGTTTGGTCTAGATTGACCCTTCGTTCGTGTCCCGAGGATTTCGAGCTTTTTCCGAGCCCCTTTGTGGTTTTTAACTTAAAATAACAGTTGGGTGTGGGATCCACTTTTTGTCAAGATGACCTCGTATGGAAATTTCGACTGCGCCATTGAGTCCGGAATACTGAATTTGGTATGTTTGCATATCTCCTTTTCATGCACGGAGTTCCGAACGAGTTCGAAGCGCCTCGTCGGAGTTTTTAAGTTTTTGAAAAATATGCTGAAATCTGGTTTATTTAATGCAGAAAATCAGCAGCCTTTTCAAAACTTTAAAACCTCATAACTCCCTCATTTCTCAGCCAAATAAGACGATTCAAAGTGCGAGAGCTTCGTCTTTTTGGTGACTTCGTTGTAGAGTATTTGGAAGTTGTTGGGTGTGCGTCGTTCGAGGTAAATTTTACGATAAACCTGACTGCTGTAACCTTTTTCGAGATCTTACTTTTGGCTTTCTTGAATTGGTGATATCTCACTCATTTTAGCTCGGTTTTGAGTGATTCCAAGTCCCACGTGTGGGAATTATTGTGGATACGTCGTAGAGTGTTCAAGGAGTGCTGGACACCATTCGATTCTTGTAAATTCCGAGTTTAGACTGCTGCATGTTTTCTTTTAAGTTGATTAAAATGTAGTTTTCTTGCATATTGGGTTTTGCTGCGTTTTGAGCTCTGAATTGTTTTCCATTTTGAAACACAAGTTTGGGGTACTGTTTTGGGTCTCTTGGTAGAGTCAAATCCGAATAGTTCGGTGCGGATCCCACGATTCCTATTTTGACTCCAAAATTGACCCGTCTCCGTTTGTTGTGATTTTGGTGTCTAAACAACCGTAGTATCGTTGTGATCTTATATTTGATAGAGTGACAACGTTCAAAGGTCATTCGGGAAGGAAAAGCTTCAGCAAAGTAATTTGGAGTGCGCGCAGTGGACTTTAAGGTAGGCTACGACTTCCTTTCTATTAGATTGAGCATAATTGTGTAAAAGCATGTCGATTGGAGTGAATTGGGGGTGGGTACCAGTTTCCTGCTTTACTTTGATTAGATACCTTATGTTAGGATCGATTGGCCATATTTTGGATGTAGTACCATGTTAACCAGTTTAGTAAAGTTGCTTGCTTATGTGCTAAATGCTATTGTATGCTTGTATGCTATGTGTTGTATGCTTGTTCATCCTTAACCGTAAGCATGATGTCTTTAGCCTAGATTAGGCTAGCATTGCCCTAGACTTATGACCCGTGTGGGCTGGATAGCCTTGACTTTCTACCGACGTCGTTCAGATGACTTAGCTCCTTGTAGACTGGAATAGCAGACTTGAGTCTGATAGTTTGAGCCTTAGATTAGGCGCTATCGCTGCTTGCTGCACTTTTGTATCTTCTCCCTCTAATTCTGTGGTACCGACGCGTTCTCGAAGGTTTAGTTCATCACCAAAGGCGTAGGATTGAGATAGTATAGGCTTGGAGCCTTTTCGATGATTTCTTAGAGTGGACGGCGTTCCACGATGGCTGTTGCTGGATTGGATCCTATTGGAGATACCATCACCCCCGGGGTCATTCTTTCTAGCTAGGCTGGGAGCATATCGCTGGCAGGGTAGACTCAGTGATTTCAGCGATCGCCCTCGGGCATATCTTTCTAGTTGGGCTGGAAGTGTTCTGCCTGCTGGGTGTCCTTAGGTCGCTCTTTCTAGATGGGCTGGGAGCTGACTGCGTGGTAGGATGACTCGAGATATCTACCACACCCCCAGATCCCTCTTTCTAGCTGGGCTGGGAGTGGATTGTATGGTTGGGTGCCCTCTGGGGTCACTTTTTCTAGCTGGGCTGGGAGTGCACTGCTGGCAGGGTGGAGTCTGATGGATTATATTGGTTACTTTGGGCTGGGTACCCAGTTTTATTCTTTCTCAATAGACTTAGCTATTTTGTGTACCTGTCGGGCTTATGGGGGTTCATTCAGGTTTTATTTAAACTTGCGCACGAGTGTACCTTCTGGGCTTATGGGGTCCAGTTAGGTTTAGTTTAGCTTTAGTTAGTTTATTTTTGGTATGCTCATGTGCTTTCTTTCCATATCCGCTTTGATCTCTCTCTGTCTAGATTTTATCCTTTCTTATTGTTTTTACCCTTTTTGCTCAGTCAGCCTTTGATGCCTACTTAGTACCTTTTGTTTTGGTACTCATGCTACACTTTGCATCTATTTCGTGATGCATGTCGCAATATCAGTTACCAACGGTGATTAGCTTTAACCTTCTTTTGCATTTGTGATTTAGAGACGAGGGTGAGCACTTGGCATTTTGAGTTTGTCTTGTCTCCTTCTTTTGTTTTAGCTAGTCTTGTTGCCTTTGAGACACTCTTTGTTGTGGTCCACTTTTGGGACTTGTACTCTTTATTAGATAGCTCTGTACTATTGACTTCCAGGTTCTGGGAGGGATTTCTGTATATATTTATTTTGGTTTGCTTCCGCCTTGTTGTCCTTGTTTAGATTATTGTTTTCGCTAGTTTCTGCCCTTACGCTCATTACTTGATTTTCTGGGTTACGAGTTGGCTTACCTACTGGTAGGGTATAGTATGTGCCATCATGACTCGAGAAATCGAGTCGTGACATGAAAGCATCTAAGAAATGCAAGTGATAATTCCTAGACAATTTTATTCGACAAAACAGAATCCAGGTATTAATATCGGAAAAAAGGTTGGAGCTAGGGACCAAGAGGCTAAATTTGCATAGTTCTCCTTGATGCATCAATAGGACTTTATAAATACTTGTTTTTAGGAGGAGTTTTTTGTTAAAGTTATAATTTAAAACTACTTCGGAACATACTACCCACTTGTACCTCCATTTTATTGACAAAACACTTGTCCTTACGACATCATGTAAAGGCAACCATCCTAATATCTTCTGAAGAAGATCACAAGGCAAAAAATATGTCTGTTAACTTAACTTAAATACACTATAAAGAAAATAAGATTTTAAAAAAAAAATAAAGAAAATTATTTTAAAAAAATAATATTTACTCACATGCAGGCGTGTGTGTATAAACACATCCAACTTTGGTAGTTAAAGGTGCCATGTCACCATAAAAGGTGCACAAAAATATGAAAAAATTGAGTTTTGGGGGGGAGGGGGGTTAATAGACCCTAATAAAGTTTAGGTGAGTCTTTCAAATTTTGATCATAATCTAGGGGGTACTTGTGCCTTATCCCTATTTAATTCTTTTCTTTAACCTAAGTGTCATTTCAAGTCCATTAACTGAAGTAATAATTTGGGAGTTATTCCGCATTGACTTGATTTCTTTAATTGACCTAATTGTTCTCCTTTCTTGAATCCCGAGCCATAAAGTAAATTTAACAGAAACTGAATGTTTTTAAAAAACTTTTATCATCTTTTTCTTAACCTGCCTATATTAGATCTATTTTGATTTTGGTTGTCCTTGTTCTAGTTTTTGGGTGTGAGTAAATATATGGTTTTACAACTCTTTTTGTTTAGAATTCAAAATTTTAAACATTCTAGTTGGTCAACTAACTAGATAAATTCAAAGCAAATAATGTTGGATATTGAAACATATTTTTTACAAGTGGAATCTATAGAGAATAGTAAGAGAAAGTATAACTAGGGGAGCTTTCTGCTAGCCCAATATTGTTGTTCATCTTGTATTCCTAAGATACTTAGAACAAAAACTTTGACGAACTTGATATGAAACAACAAAGTTTAAAGATAATTTTCAAAACTAGAAAATCAAAGCTAGTAGAGAATATAGAATCAGAAACAGATTAGAATACAAAATATTTTTCTTAAAGAAGAAAATCGAGCCCACTGAATGCACAGTGTCCCCTTAAGGAAATTATTCCCCTCAAGTACCCGAGGTTAATGGAATATATCATCCCAAGATAGAACGATCTTACTCACCGGTGTATCGGTACCTAAAACCACGGTGTCAGCGAACCACTCAACGGTAGTAAAGTACACTTAGAATACTAGATTTAGTAGTAGTAGAACAAGTCCAGAAAAAATTGGTTCTCTTAAAATGAGGGTAAATCTCTCTATTTATAGACAAAAAATGGTAGTATGAAAAGTTCTTATTGTGCCTTACCGGAAAGGTCACAATTCTTTGGAAAAGTCACAATCTTTCAAAAAGGTCACAAACTTTCATAAAAGTCACAACTTTTCATAAAAGTCACAACTCTTTATAAAAGTCACAACTCTTCATAAAAGTCACAACTCTTCATTTTCCATTCACACCTTTTAAAACCCAACAATCCCCCGCATGAATGGGGAATGACTCCAAGATAAAGAAACGAAAAAGTGTGTATACTTTACAAGCAAGAATTAATTGCATCTGGATAATTAGGTTTCCCTTTGAACTTTCTGTAGTGAACATATGTCGGATATACTCGATCAGTCGGTATATTTGATATCTTTGAACCGTCAAGCATTGATGTATACATAGACAACCATATGTCATACAATCAATCCTTTACCATTTATGGTTCTTAAGGTTTTTTTCGTTTCATCCATGAACACCTCATAGTTTCATGAGTGTATAGAAAGATGAGTTTTTTACAATCAGATTCTTTGAAGCGGCTTACACTTCACACTCACATAGGTGATTTCTAACCATGTTATCGCGTAGATACACTATTTGGTCAAATATGTCAAACTAAGCAAATCATTAAAAAAAACTTTATGCTTTATTAACTCGTTAACGAGCCTTAATGTCTTATCCTTGTTCATGAGCATTGTCTTCATCATAAGAATGGATTGAGTTGGTTGACAAAGCCGAACCGTCATTCACAACTTTGTTTTCTCCTTGAACCTAGCTCTTGGGATCTCCAGTCTGCTAGGTAGAGTTACCGCCACGATGACTTTTGCTTCACCGTGAACCCATTCCCTTAAATGATCATTCAACTCTCTCTCTAGTTAGACCTTTTGTAAGTGTATCCAACACGTTATCCTTTGACTTTACATAGTCAATTGTGATCATTCCACTAGAGATTAGTTTTCTAATGGTATTATGTCTACTTCTTATATGACGAGATTTTCCATTATACATCATGCGCGCTCCATGCCCTACCTATTACTTCTTGACTATCAAAGTGTATGCATACTGATTCCAAAGGTTTGGGCAAAAAAAGAATATCTATCAAGAAATTCTGGAGTCTTTCAACTTATTCACCGCTTTGTTTAAAGTGACAAGCTCAGAGATCATTGTATAGCTAGCAATACATGTCTTTTTGGAAGATTTCCAAGAGACTACTCCTCCACCAATAGTAAATACATATCCACTTGTGGATTTTACTTCATTTGATTTGGTGATCCAATTTGCATCACTATATCCTTTTAATATTGCTGATATTTTTTATAATGCAAGACATAGTTTTGAGTATGTTTTAAATACCCCAAACTCTTTTCATTGTCATCCAATGAGTTTCATTGGGATTAATCGTGAACTGAATTAGTTTATTAAAAGCACATGCTATATCTGATCGCGTACACTTTCTGTTATACATCATACTTCCCAATACTCTAGCATAATCCAATTGTGAGTCACTTTCACCTTCATTCTTTTGAAGTGCAAAACTCACATTTATTGGAGTCTTGATAATATTAAAATTCTAATATTTGAACTAGTCAAGTACCTTTTCAATGTAATGAGACCGTGAGAATGCTAAACATTATGGAGTTCTAAGGATTCTTATACCTAAGATCACAACAACATCTCCAAGATCTTTCATATCAAAGTTGCTTTCTAGCATATCTTTAGTAGCATTTATGTCATTAATGTCTCTATTGATGATCAACATATCACCAATATACAAACAAACAATGACCTTGTGATTTTAATGTAAACACATTTATCGCTTCCATGATTCTTAAATCCATTTGCCAACGTAGTTTGGTCAAATTTCTTATGTCATTGTTTGGGTGCTTGTTTTAGTCAATAAAGTGACTTAATAAGTTTTCACACTTTCTTTTCTTTACTAGGAACCACAAAACCTTCGAGATGTTCCATGTAAATTTCTTCCTCCAGTTCTCCATTTAACAAAGTTGTTTTCACATTCATTTGATGAATTTAGAGGTCATATACTGCAGCCTATGTAATTAACATATCAAGACCTTATTTTTGTCTAAAGCTTTTGACAAAAAGTCTTGCTTTGTATTTGTCAACAGTTTCATCAACTTCCATTTTCCTTCTGAAGATTCACTTTGAACCCAAAGGTTTATTTCCTAGAGGTAGATCACCAAACTTCCAATAGGATTGCTTAAGCTTGAATCAATCTCACTATTGACACCATCTTTCCAAAAGGATAATTCCACAGAAGACATAGGAAATGTTACAAAATCATATCCGAAGGAAATAAATGTCCTTTGAATTTTACTACCCCTATGAATATCTTTATTAAGTACATTCTCCTTTTGTTCTTTCCAAGGTTTTTAGACCCTTCACTAGACTACTCAAGTCTAATTTTACAGTCCACATTTAGGTCCTATTTTAATTCTTTTAGGAATTAATAAGAACTTAGACTTTGGCTAGACACCTCCATACTTTGAAATATTTCAAGTTGGATTTCCTTTCTTTATATTTCTCATATGGAATAGATTGTGTCCTGAACAAACAAAAAAATTTATTTATTTCTTTTTGAAAAGACAAATACTTTTTGTTGTTCCCTTTTGCTGTAAGGACAGGTTCTCCACACAAGTTTTGTGGTAAACCTGAACTTATAAGTAATGTAGCCATCATTTCCTTCAAAGTTCTTTTTTTTTATTTTTCAATTCCAATAGATTGAAGTGAATAGGGTATTTCCAAACATATTTATGCAATATTGTCTTAACGTTTCTATTGTTTCATCCTTACCATTCAACAAATAGACATAACCGTATCTAATGCAATTGTCAATAAAAGTTATGAGATATTTTTTCCCATCACGAGATGGTGTTGACTTCATATAAAAAATATCAGTGTAAATCAACTCTAAGGGATTAAAATTCCTTTCAATAGATTATAAGAATGTTTAGCATACTTAGTTTCAGTAGCATACTTAGATTCAACTAAAACTTGAAATTTTTATTTATTGCACTCAAAGTTAGACAATACTTCTAAGTTGATCAGTTTTCCTTGCGATGTTTTGTAATTGACATGTTCCAAGTGTTCATGTCACAAACAGTTTGACTCAAGCAAGTAAGAACAAATACAAATATTGAGTTTGAAAAGCTCTCTGTGAGGTAGGTTTTTCTCACAAATAATTTCTTCCTACTTCTTACAATTTTGTGTGATACAAATATTGTTTAGAATTAGAACCTTGTCAAACGTCCTTTTCAAAAGGACCTTTCCATAAGTTTCAATTAGATTGTTATAGAATTACCCATGAACATCATCTCATCGGGAATAAAGGCAGTATAAGCTTCTTTTATAAAACATGATAAATGACTATTCATCAATCTTCATGTATGTACAAATATTTATATTTAATAGAGATATCTTTTCATGAAAAATCACAACATTTTAAGTGACACTTTTTCAAAAAAGAACACAGTCATTTTGAACAAGCATATATATAATTTGGTAGTTTCATACTAGTCATACCATTTACTAGTAAAAGAGAAACTCAACGACCACAATATCAAATATACCCCAAGAATTTTGTGGGTCTAACATAATACAAAAGTATCATTGAATTTCATATCTTGTGCTATAAATTTAAATTAGACACTAAGTCTAATTTTATCTTTATCATAAGCAAAGAACCCCCACAAATAAAATATGATCTCAAAAATATTTTTCCAGTATTTGAAAATAATTTTTCCACATATTTTTTTCTACTATCAAAATGACATTGGCAATATGAAACCTCTTTTGGAAATATTATTCTACAAAAGAATTATAGTTCTTCAATTCTCTTTGACAATCTTTACATCGTGTCAAAGTTCATTCCATAGTGGTAGGGGTGTCAAAAATGAACCCAAACATAGGTAATCTGCCCAGAATTTTAAGGGTTGGGCTCAAGATAATTTGAATTGGGTTCAATCTCAACCCATTCAAGCCTAATCCATTTTAAGAGAATTCTCAATTGATCCCAATTCAATCTCCAATTTTAACCCGTTTTAAAACTTTTTACTAAGATATATTCCTATATTAAAGGTATGAATTATTATCTATTTAACATCTTTTAGGATTTATCTATCCATTTGTTAGTTTTTAAAAAAAATCTTGAGCTGGAATTCAAATTGTGATTATAAAAGTTAAATATCACTATGTTAAAATTATTGAGATTAATCGGGTTAAATTGGGCGGGTCAAGACCCAATCCATTTTTTTGCCCATTTGAACCCAACCCATTTGAGCCCAAAGTAAACTTGGGCGGGTCAAGACCCAAGGAAAATTCATTCAAAAATATATGATTTGCACATATTTTTCCAAAGACATACATGATAATTGTCAAAAGAGTTAACTTTTAGAAACTATTTTCCTGCTTAGATAAATAATAAGAAGGTTATCTGGTGTAATCTTTAACCGAAATACCACCAAATTTTCTGGCACAGTCTCACATCGACCTTGCTAAACAAGGCACTGAATTCTGAAGAAGTAGTGCATTAATCTTCTACTTCCATGATCAGTGTACCTCAATTAGTAGAATACAAGAAATACCAATAGTATAATAATTTCCGTAAGATTGTTGTTCATCTTCTATTTCTAAGATACTTAGAATAAAAACATTGAAGAATTTGATAAAAAACAACAAAGGTTAAAGAGCATTTTCAAAATTAGAAAATTAGAACCAGTAGAGGAAATAAAATCAGAAACAGATTAGAAACAATATACAAAATATTTTTATTAAAGAAGAAAATCGAGCCCACTGAATGCACAGTGTCCCCTTAAAGAAATTATTCCCCTCAAGTACCCGAGGTTAATGGAATATATCCTCCCAGGATAAAACGAATTTACTCACCGGTGTATCAATACCTAAAAAAACAGTGTTGGCGAACCACTCAACGGTAGTAAAGTACACATAGAATACTAGATTTAGTAGTAGTAAAATGAGTCCAGAAAAAATTGGTTCTCTTAAAATGAGAGGAAATATCTCTATTTATAGAAAACAAAGAGTAGTGTGAAAAGTTCTTATTGTGCCTTACCAGAAAGGTCACAACCCTTTGGAAAAGTCACAATCTTTCAGAAAGGTCACAACCTTTTATAAAAGTCATAACTTTTCATAAAAGTCACAACTTTTCATAAAAGTCACAACTTTTCATAAAAGTCACAACTTTTCATAAAAGTCACAACTTTTTATAAAAAGTCGCAACTTTTCATAAAAGTCACAACTCTTCATAAAAATCATAACTCTTCATTTTCCATTCACACCTTTTAAGACTCAACGAATATAATTAACTAAGATCGTAAGATTCAACTAACAAAGAGGAAACTAGAAAGGAGAATGAGAATTTTTTTAGAGAACATTGTGGTGGAAGAAGACTCTTTAATTGCTTTTCATGTGGGTTGAATGGGTTTTGGGTTGATACAAATGTACATTGCCATTCTATATTTATACTTAACTATTAACTATGATGGTTGTAGATACTACAAGATCTAGACTATTCTATGATTTTCTACAAATACCTAATTCTAGTAACTTTATGTTCTACTCTAGAATATCCAGATATTTTTACAAGGCGCTTATTCTATATAATGAACTAGACTATTCTAGAAACTTTATAACTAGAACAATCTATGATATTCCAAAAAATAAACTTTAACTTTTTCACACTTTCCATTAAAGTATTTTTTTGGAAACTACCCCACACTTGTAAGGTAAAACTCAAACAAAGCTTTGAACCAAGCTTTGGTGAAAATATCAACAGTTTTTTCAAACTCCCCTTGCTTCTTCAAATGATTAAGGTTTCTGTCAATTAGGCTTGCAAAGACACATAAATCTGTACTGGTAAAGTTTTCATCTTTTTAGCGAGCTAGCTTGATAATTATTCTGGGTGTCCTTTTCAAGCCATGTAAATTATCTCCTAGCTTAGTTCCAAGACTCCCCCTTTATCTTAGCTTCTCGATAGTTTTACTATCTGGAGAAATAACTATTATGGGTAAGTTTGGAATTCTAGGGTTCAAGATTTTAGAAGCTTCTCCTTTTGACACAAACCTATAACACATGGAGATTTCATTAATATTATTAGCCTCCTCTTTCGAGTCAGTGATGATATAACCATTAATTTTCTTCTAAACCTCACACAATCATATATCCACCACTAGATTCCATTTTCAGCTCATCGATAAAGAGTTTGTCAACTTTAGAGCTTCCGACAATCATATCGTTTTTCTCTCTATCTAAAATTAAGACTTCAACTTTAGTTTCATCATAAATTAGGTCTTCATCTTTTCCATTTTCTTCCAACGTATGCTCTAAGTTGGTGATTTCCCTCAATATGACAGTTGATTGACTAAAGGCATCTACTACAACTAAATCTCCTCAATAATTTTTCTAAAATGGTCATAATTGGAAATTATAGTTTCAAACACTGTCGGCTCGGGTTCTTCTTCAATATCCTTCACATCCATACTTTTATTGCCCAGTTTTAGATTCGACTTCTTTGATTTCCTAGACTTCTTCTTAAGTATCTTTCTTAGTGAGTGATATTGCTCTTCTTAGCTCAACAATATCTTTTTATGTGTCCTATTTTTCCACACCGATAACATTTGAGAGTCTTATAGGTATTAGTAGACTCTCCCTCCTTTCTAGGTGAGCTTGAACAACATGAGGATTGATTGTGCTACATATCTCTTATTTTTCATTGAAACTCCTCTTGTTGGCTAAAAGTACATTTCCCCCTTCCTTGACAAATACACCAGTTAACTGTTTGGCTAGTAACTCTTGTGACGATAACAAATTCTCAAATTCCTCTAAGGATGGTTGTTGAGACCATCCTTGAATTTCCGTCACAAATGGAATATATTTAAGTTTAAAACTATGAATAATATTTCTTCTTAGTCATGATTTAGAGATAGTCTCTTCCGGATTCAATAAAGATATATCAAAACATAAAATCTTAATCTTTAAAATATACGTTGCAGTAGAAAGATTACCTTAAATGGTATAGGACTATTCATTCTCCAATATCTATATCCGAGCTTCATTTTTCTTGTTGAACAACTAATCAAGGGTCCTCCATATTTCATGAGTTGATTTTATATTGTCACTCCCCGAGGCTACCCCCTTGGCGTAAATACGAGACCTAGAATCACGAGTGACCCCAAGATAACCCTGAGTTGGCATATCATAAACATACTACAATTCTCTAAATTAAAGAGATACTGTGCGGAAACTAAAACATGGGATAACTAATGGTGGGGAATACCCAAAACTGGTATGAATACATAAATACTAAATCAGAGTTAATGAGATTGAACTATAACTCAAAATACTAAAAATCAATCTGTCTATGTTTGAAATAAGCCTCTAACTGACTAGAGATGCTGGGACATGCCCCCAGCTAACTCTAGCAAAAACTAAAATTAAAATGAAAGACTGAATATAAAAGAACATGTTTATCATCCTCGAAGAATGAGGACTCACCACTGATACTGCTGATTATGGATCAGGAACTAATCTACACGTGATCTGAAAGCTGAGAACCTGAACCTACATCATGAAAAGATGTAGCGTAGAGTATGGGTCAGTACTTGAAAGGTACTGATCATGCAGGATAGGATAAAGTTGAACAAACATATAACTGAACAAAGCATACTGAGCAATAATATAATCTGAACATGATGAAGATATTGAAATATACTGAATATGAACTAGATTGAATGCAATGACCAAGTACATAACATGCTAAAACTGAACACTGATATATATCTGGAAACCTGGTCAAATGCAGTAGAGTCTGAGTGTGGGAGCTACTAATAATCGACATAATACCACGTGAGCTAAACGTGGAGTCTGATGTATACGCTCCATCGAGAGGACCCAATATACCTTGCCAGTGTATAAAGGCATGACTGGCGTGATCACTAAAGTTGATGACCACATAAGGCACTTATAAACCTACGGGGGCACGTAGTTTTGGGACTATGAGGGTGACTGACCCTAGTCCAACTCGGTGTTAAGCCTACTCCCAACTGGAAATGTATACAATACAACATAACTGAAATGTACTAGATAGCTCAATATTGTGACATGCTAACTGAGAATGCAACATTTAAGTACTGAATTCTAGGGACCTAATGGGTGAAAGGAACCCACTATGTAATCTGTTTATCTGACCTAGCTAGTGTGTATTGGATAGCTCAACATGTATATTTGTTTATCTGACCTAGCTAGTGTAATTCATGAACTAAACAAATCTACACAACTAGGGTTCTGAATTTCATGCAAGGAACTAAGCAACAATATTACAACAACATGAAAATTTAATTAGGAATATTCTAATAGCTAAATCACAACAATTCTCTAAAGTTCAAGAAACCCTAATGGGTGAAAGGAACCCACTAGTGAAATCCCACATATCTGGTGACGAATTCCACGGAGAAATCTTTCAATTTTGGGGCTGGAACTGGATAAAACTTGTTGCGTTCTTGGAGAGGGCTTGGTCGACTGTAAAAAAGAATGAACTTATCAGGAAAAGGGACTACAACTGTTCTCTTTTTGCTCTAGTTTTGGTCATTTTTTGGAGAATGAATTGACTTGGGTAAGTTCTGATTTAGTTACTAGGCTTAAACTGACCAAAACAATGTAGTTTAGGGATTAAACGACGTAGTTTAAGTGTTTAATATATAGGGGGGAAATACCAAAATGACCCTAACTTAAAATCTGATGGGGCCATCGACGGGCCTGATCGATGGCCCGTCTTGTCAGTCCGTCGATTGGCATCAGAAAGTTGGAAGTTGGGGGTCTGAACATCAGATCGTGGTCCCACCTATGGTCCGTAGGTCCTGGCGTGGTTCTAGACTCTTTCTAAAATTTCTGGGTAGAGTTGGGGTGGCCAACCACGGACCCCACCAACAATCCATGGGTCAACCTACAGTCCGTAGGTAGCGTCCTTTGGTTGCACCTGCAACTTTTGAAAATCTACAAATTTTTATCCTTTTTGAATGCAAGGTGTTACATATACTTTTTACTATAATAAAATAAATTAGTGGAGATCAACCTCTTCAAGATGAACTTCGCCATCATATTGGTCTACTTCCACTTCTTGTATATGCTACTATTTTCTGGTCTGTCGTTAGGAGGACTTGTGTTAATTTCATTAACAACATCCCACAAATCCTCTCCCATAAGGTATGATTCTATGTCTTCCGTACATTGTAATTTGACTAGTTTAATAATTTCATCCCTAGTCCATTAACACGACCACTTAAATCCACAAAGACAAACTCGTTGAATCTACGACAAACCCAAACTTGAAATAAAATCTAGAAGCCAACGTATGATTATGAATATAATACTATGTAGAGAATAACAGAAGAAAAATATAAGTTGGGCATAGAGAGACGAGAGCAGATGATGAGAAAATTTTAATCGTTATAATTAACCATATGGATGCTATATAAAGAATTTATGCAAGACTTAGAAAATGTAATGACTATTAAACAAAGTCTAAAGAGAATGAAAAAGTTAGAACATGTTCCTAAAGATTAGGAACTATGAAAATAGAATTCTACAAAGCTAACCGCAAATGCTATGTTCGGACGTGTAAAAGAAAGGTAATGAAGTTTACCAATTATCCTCCTATAAAGAGAGACATAAACTAGAGAATCTTCTAAAGACTACAGAAAAACAATAGCAGAAGCAAATCTGTAATGTATCTTTGTTGGCACAACAAAAGACCACCGGGATAAGGTAAGACTTCAACACCAAGAAAATAATGAAGTGGACTGTAACACCTCGGTCATAGAAAGAACTAATTTTAGCAAAAATCAATTTGGAAAGATCTAAATTGAGAATTTTGCAAGTAAGCCTTAAATTGTGAGTTTTGGGTCAACTTCAAACGACCATAACTTTCAGTACAAGATAAGTTAGGTGGCCTATAAGATATCAAATGAAAGGTCTTTGAATCCTCTTTGCAACACCATCGACTTTGTGAAAATCTGAGTTCAGATGAGGGAAATATGTCTGTTTGAGTCAGCTTATCCAATTAAGGAAATTTACCCGAATTAATGAGGGGTATTTTGGTCTTTTCCCTACCCGATCAGCCCAACTCATTTTGGTTACCCAAATAGGGGTCTAAACTGATTGAAATCAGTTTTCATTATTCAAAATTATGCTTAGGGTTTTAGAGAGAAATTCAAGAGGCGAAAAAGGGAGAAGCTTCAAGCATTCTTCGAATTCCTTCGAGGTATGTAAGCTTCCATAATGTCAAGTTTTTTCACCCACCCGCTATTCATATTTTACCTATGAATTCATTCTTGATGTTGAATTGTTGAGTTTTTGAGAAGTTCTTGAATTTGATTGGTAATGGAATGTTGTATTGAGTTTTTGAGGCAAGAGTTTGTGAATGAGTTGAGTAGATTGATGGTTCTTTGTGTCGGTTTCGCTGAAAGTGTTCTGGGTCATGAAAATTTGTGAATTTTGACCATATATTTTCAGTGGATATGAAGTGAATCGAGTTTAGGAGAGGAAGAAAAGATCAGACGAATAAATGCGCCCAAATCCGCGTCACGAAGGTGCCTCAGATTTCCACTACCCAGACGAGCACTCCATTTCCACCCCGCAGAGAGGATACGGAGTCCTTTGTCTCAAAAATTAATTCGCAACCAAATATTTAATCCTTCCCCGCGTCGTGCCTATGCCCTCCAAATTCGTGTCTTCACTCGTTTCTTTTTATGAACTATCTAAACTTCAGTAATCATTGAGAGATCCTAAACATCCTAATCATAATTATGGAATTTACATTTCAAATTCAAGATACAGTTAAAAGTAAAACTCGAGGGAGTCCTTTGAGTCGTTTTTGAGAAGTCTTTTACAAACTTTTTTTGAAAACTTTTTTCAAGACTTGAGTACTTGAGTATGAGGATGAGGAGAGTTGATTTTAATTTTTCAAAATGAATATAGGGGAACTAATTATTTCTAAGAGTAAATTTTTTACATTTAAAATGTGAGGAAACTTTGATTTCAAAATGAGTTATGAGGAGTTTTTGAGCACTCTCTCTTTTAAGAGAATCGTTTTGAGTAATAATCTCAAAGCTTGAGGAAGAGGAAACGTTTTTAAACATATGAGCATGAGTTATATTATTGGGAGTAGTATTGAGCATCGATATAGGACGAGTTCATACAACTCAAAGTCCTCATAAACCATGTATGCCAACGTGGGAGAAAGGGTCATACTTTTTAGATGATTCCTTATTGCTTTTTAAGCACATCTTAGTGGATCCACTTAGTTGAGGATGTATTATACTCCGCAAAGGTATAAAGCAGTTCTGGCAGCCTGGGCGAGACATTGTATCATCACATAGCTCATAGTGATGGTTGTCGGTTAGAGAATCTCCCAAATAAGAGTAAAATAGTTATTATTGTATTTTTAAATACATTGAGTTATTATCTACTGTTTTAAAGGCTTTATTTATAATGCATCTTTAGTGTTGCTTTTATATTGAACTGAGTTGAGTATTTATGAGTTTGAGTATCGTTGAGTATTTTTGAGTATCTATGAGAATCCTTGAGTTGAGTTGAGATGAGGTGAGTATGTTCTTCCTTTTAAACAATTCAACCTTAATTATGTGCTTTAGAGTTCCCCTTACATGCTTGTACATTCCATGTACTGACGCCATTTGTCCTTCATCTTTCATGATGCAGATACAGGTAACCAGGATCATCAACAGACGCTTCGTTGATACTATTTGCAGTTTGAGTTAGCTTTGGTGACCCTCATTTCTTCCGGAGGATTCCATTTATATCTTTCCGTTTTGTTAGGATGTCGTGGGTCCCGACTTCCATTATAGTTATTAGAGGCTTCATAGATAGACAGTAGTAGTTGAGGAGTCTTTTCATTTGCAGTGTTGATGTTTAAGACTTGAGTTGCCTCTTTTGGCCCGTGAATGTTTAATTTAAAATATTCTAAGTTATCTATTTTGAGACATTTGAGTTAAAGCTTTACTTTTGAAGTTCATTTATTGTTGAGTAAGTCTTCCGCTGAGAGTTGAGCTAGGTTGGCAAGTCCCCCGTCAACAACTATATAATGAAAACAACTACTCCCAATAGTTTATATACAGAAGATACCATGATCTATATACAGAAGTTAAAAATAGGCACATATCAAAACAAAATGTCAAGCAATTATCCAACATCGGCCGACTACGAAGCAAGGCCAACATGGCGAATAACGTTGCTATACAATCCAACACACTAGTTTGTAAGCCTTTACAAATATAACACTCGGAAGAGATAAGACCCCCGACCTACCCAAAATCTTTAAAAATCAAAATGACCAAACCTCTAGGACTCTAGAATCCCTGAAAGAATGGAGTGAACCAATATGTTGGATAGACGGTTGTGCTACTTGGCAGGTAACTTGCAGGCATCGATGTAGTGTCCCCAGGTATGGGGCGTTAGTAAGAAATCATATACCAAGCATGTAAGGTAAACTGAAAGCTAAAACTGAAGTAAAAGTATTAAACGAAGAGGGTAGGGGTGAAATAGTAGTACAATAACATATCTCCCTATAACAAGGAAATATAAGCACATAACAAGCAATAACCTAACCTGACCCCCATAAGCCCGATAGGTACAAATAGCACACAATCCCTATAGGTCCTAACGAGCACAAACAATAGTTAAATACCCAAATTATCCCACTTACCTGGATCCCAATGATAATCTGATTTGAACTGTTTGAATGTCCATGTGCCATGAATCAATGCAAATTTGATGATTTGTAGTGCAATACATATATGTTTTCCCATAGGTACAACCTATTCAGCCCGTAGAAATAGTCTACCCAGCTCGTAGGCATGGTCTACCCAGCCATAGGCTCAGTCTACCCGGCCCGTAGGTTCGGTCTACCCGGCCAATATGCTCAGTATAAGAATCAATTTGTATGCTCAAGAACCCTACATTGTCAATGTCTGCTGAGGCCAAAACAAGCTCAAAGGTGGAAGCCAGGTGGTTAAACGTCACAATAATAACAAGTAATCACAATTAATCAAAACATAATCTTAACATGCCTTTCTAGGCACTATGCAGGGAATAAAATTTCGTCGATAGACATTATATCATAATGTTGTAGTCAACTCAATAGGACAAGGCTATTGGTCAAATAAATATAATACACCGTCCATAAAAAGCTTAGGCCATTAATATCATGTCAGAAGAGAAATAATAGCCCTAAAATACCTTTCAACCAAAGCCCAAAAGGTGTCTCTATGATGCTTGACCATCTAAAAGTACTGCAATAATGCAAAAATCACCGAGGATGCAATAATGAACCATAACAAATCAGTAAGGTGTTAAATATAATCATTACAACCAGACCACTTTTAACACAACAAACAAAGACACAATTTTAAAATAACCAGCAGTTTCTAACAGCAATACGAGTCTATCAACATATCACAAGAACGACAAGCACCCGAGGAAATATAACAAGACGTCTGTCATGTTGTTCAATTGATAATCCTTTGTATGTGACATCTAAAAGTGGAGCACAAATATCCCATCCCTTCATAACTCTAGTAGCATCATGTACACATCTAAGCAGCTCAAAATAACACAACAACAAGGCTGCATGAAGTCATGGCACTTAAACACCCTCGTGGCTCAAAAACTGACAAAACGAAACAAAAAATGTAAAAACATGAAGGAGGTGATTGAAAGAAACTTACCATAACAAAAAATATTCTATTTGTTAAGCATAAAAATTTGTCTCAAGGGTCCAACACCATACCAAATCCACAACAAAAAAAATACCAAATCGAAGCCAAGGTCATAGGAGTCAATTTCAACCATTCAGCCATGATTTTCTAAGAAAAATAAGAGTAGAACCTTACCTCAAGTAGATTAACCATATCCTTAAATTAAAACCCAGACTAAACACGAAAATCCTTCAATCGCAATGAAAAATGATAAGAAATGGCATAAAATGAAGTTTGCCACAAGGAGAACATTTCTCCAAACATGAGCCAATGAAGTATCAAGCTAGAAGGGGTGTTTTCTTAACTCAAAGGTCTTGGAGGATTCTTCCATGGCTGATGGACGTTTTCCTTTGAGAAAATGTGAAGCACTTTTTAAAGTAAAAAAAAGGCATAGCACTTTTTAAAGGCGGACCAAACCTGGCCCAGATCGGTGACATGGTTTGCTCGGACAGTCTGCGGTAAAATGGTCATAAATATCTACTCCTATGTTGTATTTATGAACGGTTTTGTGCATTGGAGACTAGAATCATAGACCTTAGATTTAATATGTTTTAGTCTTCGGAACTCTATACATATTGGGATATATAATCCTCTCAAGTCATTACATAACTAAGATCATATCAAAACTTGCTTATATAGATCCCTGACTTAAATTTTTTGTTTCGAGGTAACCTTTGTCCTCTAACATCCATCTATGAATTCAAGTGACTTAATATAGTTATTACTTAGTATAACCACCTAATATTCATTATTATCCTTTCATCTCAATTAGGGTTGACGTAAATTAAGATAAATCGGCTTTTTAAACATAAACTTGTTATTTCAAATGTTACAAACTTATGGGGTATTACATTCTTCCCCTTTAGGAGCATTCATGCTTGAATGATAATAATGTACATGGAATAATATAAAACAACACAAAAACTCGTATAATATCAAGTAGCATATATCAAACACTCAAATGCGGGCTTATTCTCTGTCTACCTTTCAGAATATCTGAAGAAGTGAATGAGTGGGGATATCTAGATTCCATGTCCTCTTCAGCATCCCACATCATCCTCTTTCATATTATGGATCCCTATAGGTCCAAATGAGCACAAACATCTTCTAAATACCCATATTATCCCACTTACCTGGGTCTAATGATAATTTGATATGAAGTAATTAAATATACATGTTCCCTGATCATCCAAATATGATGTTATGTGGTATAATACATATATGATGCCCCATAAGTACAGCCTACCCGACCCATATGCATGGTCTACTCGCCTCATAGACACGGTCTACTCGGCCTATAAGTTCGATCTACCTGGCCTGTAGGCTTGGTCTAGCCCGTAGGCTCGGTCTACCCTACCCACATGCTCAGTATAGAAATCAATATGTATTCTCAAGAACTGTGTCGTGTTAGTTTTTGCTGAAGCCAAAACAAGATCATAAGTAGAAACAAGGCGATAAAACATCACAACAATAACAATTAGTTATAATTAATCAAAACATAATTATAACATGACTTTCTAGGCCACTAAGTAAGGAGTAGACTATCGCCAATAGATATTATATCATAAGGTGGTAGCCAACTCAATAGGATAAGGCTATAAGTCAGATAATGATAATATACCGGCCATAACAAGCTTAGGTTATTGGGATCATGCCAGAAGATAAATAATAGCCTTAACATACTTTTCAACCAAAGCGTAAGATATGTATCTATGAAGCTTGGCCAACTAAAAGTAATGCAATAACGCAAAAATCAACCAGGCTACAAAAACGAGCCATAACTAATCAATAAGGTGTTAAGGTCATCATTACGACTATACCACTTTTAACTGAACAAACAAAGTCACAATCTCAAAATAACCAGCATCTTCTAACAACACCACATGTCTATCAACAGCTCAAAAGAATGGCAAGCTCCCAGGAAAATATAACAAGGTGCACGTCACACTGTTTAATTGATAATTTCTCGTATGTGACATCTAAAGTGGCGCAAAAATATTCCATCCCTCCATAACTTTAATAGCATCTTATACACATCTAAATTACTCAAAACAACACAACAACAAGGTTATGTGAAGCCATAACAGTCAAACAACCCTCGTGGCTCAAAAATTGACAAAACAACAAAAATGTAAAAGCACGAGGGAGGTGATTGGAGGAAACTTACCTTAACCAAAAAGATTATGTTTGTCGAGCATAACAAACTGCCTCAACGGTCAAACACCCTACTAAATCCACAACCTTAAGAGAAAACCTCAAATCAAAGCCAAGGTCGTAGGAGTCAATTTCAAACATTCAACCATGATATTCTAAGCAAAATAGGTATAGAACCTTACCTCAAAGTATCTCAACCATATACTTAACTTAAAACCCAGATTAAACATGAAAGTCAACCACAACGAAAAATGATAAGAAACAACACAAAATAAAGCTTGTGACATGGAAAATATTTCTTTGAGCATATGTCAGTGAAGAATCAAGTTATAAGGGGGTGTTTTATTACTTCAACTTAGAGGACTCTTCCATGGATGTTGGAAGTTTTTCCTTCGAGAAAATGTGAAGGCTATCTTTTTAAAAGTCAAAAAGCACTTTTTAAAGTCGGCCAAACCCAACTCGGATCTGTGACCCAATTTGTCTGGATAGTCTGCGATAAAATATTCATAACTTTGTACTCCTATGTCATATATACAAATGGTTTTGTGAATTGAAAACTAGACTCGTAGACCTTTGATTTGATATGTTCTAGTCTTTGTAACTCTATACAAATTGGGAGACATACTCCTCTCAAGTCAGTACATAAATAAGATCATGTTAAAACTTTCTTATAATAAATCCCTCACTTAAAAAAATTTATTTCTAGGTACCCCTTGGCGTCAAACTTCCATATATGAATTCAAGTGACTTACTATAGTTATTCTTTAGTATAACCACCTATTTTTCCATTATTCTCCCTTATAGGATAATTCGACTTGTCAAACACAAACTTGTTATTTCAAATGTTACAAACTTATGGGGAATTACATAGTGAACCCCTTGCCCAAGAGGTCCTGGAGCTACTCCTTAAGCTCCCTCACTCAGCTGGAGCAATATGGTATGGGGGAATAGAACTGGTTGCTTGCCCGGTTCAACATCAATACCAAAGTCAATATCACAGTTAGAAGGACCAATGGGTAGGTCGATAGGAAACTCATCAAAAAACTCTCTAACCCATGAACTGACTCAAGATGAGGGGAGTCGACACTAGTATCACAGACATAAACTAGATAGTCTAGACAAATATTCCTCACCAACCATCATGAAATCAAAAAAAAAATCACATCTCTTGACATATGAATTTATGTACCGATTCTTACAAGTATAGGAATACCAGGCATACACAAAGTAACAGTCTTGGAGAATAAATTCTAGACCGCATGGTAGGGAGACAACCAATCCATGGCTAGAATCAAGTAAAAATCCACCTTATCTAACAATCCGGTCTACCCAAGTATAATACCCCAAGATGGTCAAAACACAAGAACTGTAAATTCGATCCACTACTAAAGAATCACTTATGGGGGTAAATGCATGCAAAGGTACAATCATCACCTCACAAGATGACTCAAAAAGCCTAGCATAATAAGCAGACACATATGAAAAAGTAGACCCCAGATCAACGAAAACATAGGCATATTGATGAGCGATAGATTTCGCACATGTGATAACATCATCTGTACGTTTCACCTCTGGCCTCCCTGAAAAAGCATACATATGGCCGTGTCCACCTTGAGTGCCTAACCTACCTGCCTAAGGACCACCTCGAGTACCTTTGGGAAATCCCCTAGTCGATGGTACTTGTCACGCCCCAAGGCTACCCCTTGGATGCGGACACGGGACCTAGGATCATGAGTGACCCCAAGCTAATCATGTTGGCATAATCATAAGCATAAGCATACTAGAGATAACTAAACAATAAAACTGTGTGGAAGCTAAATCATAAGAATAAATATGAAATGAAATGATGGGGAATACCCATATACTAAATCTAAATATATGAAAAATGTGAGTTTGAATACAAATGAAAGGTCAAACTCTAACACTAAAGCTGAAATTAACTATGTCTGAAATAAAATCTCTACTGACTAGAAATGCTGGGACATGCCCTAGCTAGATCTAGAAAATCTAAAACTAAAGCTAAAAATGTTAAAATAATCATGTCACTAGTCCTCGAAGAATGAGGACTCACCACAGATGCTGATGAACTGAAGATCGGGAAACGATCTATGCGTGATCTGACTGCTGAGGACCTGAACCTACATCACGAGAAGATGTAACGCAGAGTATGTGTTAGTACTTGAAAGGTAATGAGCATGTAGGATAGGATAAAACTGAACAGTAACATAACTGAAAACAAGCATATAACTTAACAATGACATGAGATAAGCATGATACAACTCAGAATACTGAACATGAAATACTGAATGTAATGACCAAGTTTATAACATGCTGAGACTGACTACTGAACTATACTTATAACATGGTCAATGCAATAGAGTCTGGATAAACTGTAAGGGATCTACTAATAACCGACATAAAACCACATGAGCTAAATGTGGAGTCTGATGTATATGCCCCATCGAGAGGATATTCGGCCAGTGGTATAGAGGCATATTGGCGTGATCACTAAAATAATTCCCACAGAGGGAACTTACAACCTATGGGGCACGTAGTTCTGGGACTTGAGGGTATCTGACACTAGTCCACTCGGTATTAAGCTTCCTAATTGATTAAGTAATTTAACATTTTTATGACTGAAGTTCTGTAATAATGGATAGCTCAAAACTGACATGCTAACTGAAAATGCAACATTAATATGTTGATAATGAAACATTCAAATTTGAGGCATGTATATCTGAAATATCTGACCTAGCATGTGTAATTCATGAACTAAACGAACTACATAGCTAGGGTTCTGAATATATGAAAGAATCTACACAAAATGATATTAAAATCAAGATAATATGATTAGGAACATTAAAGTAACTAATTCATTATAATCTGCTCAAATTCTAGAAACCCTAGGTCTTGATAATACGAAGGGAATCAAGAATCTGACGGAATTCTAGGGACCCAATGGGTGAAAGTAACCCACAAGTGAAATCCTAGATACCTGGTGACGAATTCCACGGAGAAATATTTCGATTCCAGGGCTGGAACTGATGGAACCTTGTTGCATTCTTGAACTAGGGTTCTTGACCTCTTTCTCCTCTTACGGTCTAATTTTCTAAGTTTTTATAAATGATCTGACTTAGGTATGTTTTTATAGTGAAATCTGACTGAATCCCACTAGGAATCTGATTGAATTCCACTAGTGAAATCCTCTTACGCTTTAATTTTCTAAGTTTTGATAAATGGTCTGACTTAGGTAAGTTCTAGTTATGTTTCTAGGTTAGAACTGATCAGAACCACGTAGTTTAGGGTTTACACGACATAGTTTAGGGGTCCAACACATAAGGAAAAGACCAAAAGACTCCTAACTTAAAATTTGTTGGGGTCACCGACGGATGGGATCAATGGACCATCGATCGACTGACGGTCTGTGCTGGTCAACCTTCAGTCGATGACTGGGAGCTGAAAGTGGGGGGTTGACCCACGGACTGACCGTAGGTACCAGCGTGGGAGGACCCTTAGCTGGATTTTTTTGTTGCTTCTGGGGGAGGGCTGCGGTGACCATCCACGGACCATGGGTCACCCTACGGTCCGTAGGTGGTTGCCCATCGGTGGCACCTGTAGCTTCTGAAATCTGCAATCTGGTATGTTTAGGATACGGGGTGTTACAGTACTAGAGCTCTAGAGGCCTAAACCTGCTGACCCTATTGTCTGAATGGTCCACCCCGACGACACTCTATAGCAAAGTGGTCTATCTTTTCATTCTCCTAACAAACCCGACCATAAGTGACCTACTAAGATGACTCTTCTGGAATCGTATAGACATTATGGTCTAAATACCATGAATGTGAACCCCAACAAGTCTGAACCAACTTACCACTAGAACCTGCAGTAGTGCAACTGTTTGTAAGCTGAAGAGTTGCTTGAACCAGCCTAGTAGGCTGAAACTATTGTGGGTACCCTCTACCCTGAAACCCTCTATCAAGAGACAAAGACCCGCTAAAACCACCTCAAATACGGGGTCTATTGTTGCTTCCTCCATATGCCTTTTGATAGATCCCCTCAATGGTGTGTGCATGATCAACTACCTAGAGAAAAGAACAACCCGACACCACCATCTCCTTTGTAACCAACCAAAGCGGAAATAACTGCCCTCTCAAAAATTTGTGCACCCTCTTGTGCTCAACTAACATAAACATAGACACATGTGTAGCTAATTCATGGAACCGCGTCTAATAGTCTGTAAATGACAATGATCACTGAGTCAAGTATGTGAACTCATACCTCAACCACTCCCTCAGGCAGCGAGGTATATACTTCTCAAAGAAATCTTTGGAGAACTAAGCCAAATCATCTAAGGTGATGCAACACGTCTGCACTCAAGATAGGACCTGCACCATTGCTTTGCTGACCTATCTAGATGAAAGGGTGTATAATCAACCCCACGAGAATCTACTAGACCGAGGATACGCAACCTCTCCTAATAAATAAGTAGAAACTCGTGGGCCTCCTTACCTGCAGCACCTGAGAACCTGGGAGGACACAATGAACAGCCCTAACATCTTTTTCTCTTTAGAAGACATAGTTGGCCTAGCTTTCATAGATAGAGCAAAAGTTTGAACCGGTTGAACCAATAAATGAGGAACTGTAGAAGCATGACATGCTCTTGGAGTTTGAACAACATGTATCCCTGTCTTGGCGGAAATCAAAACCCCATCTCGAACATGGGGTCTATCTAAAGTACCAGGAAAAGTCTTCGCTTAGGACAAACCCTCCATACACTAGAGGATCCTGGTTAATATATCCTATAGCACCGGCATGGCAATGAATTCTAGTAGAGATGGGTTGGCCCCACACTATGCAATTGATGTTGAACATGCTCAACCACTATCTCGGGATCTGGTGATGGTCCCTGCTCCTAATGTCGAGTTAGTGTTGCACCCGATGCTCTACCTTGACCTCAAGGTCGGCTTCAACCTCTACCTCAAGTTAGGGCTCCATCTGGAGATGGAGGAGGCTCTCACTGACCCGTGGATGATCTCATTCTAAGCATCTTCAGAAGAATAAAACAATAAAGTTTAGATATTACTATAATCACTAACATACGATAAGAAACAAGAAATATTGAAGTATTCTTAAGAATGTCCTATAGCCTCTCAAAGATAGGATTCAGACGGCATCTTACCAATTCATGTGACTCTACTAGAAACGTGCTCCTATATTAGTAAGATCGATGAACCTAAAGCTTTGATACCACATTGTCTCACCCCAAAATTAGGCAATGATGGCGGCCACTATAACCCCCGAATTGGAAAGCCTAAACCCACACAAAAACATGCGGAAGACAACAAGTTGATAATAATAAGAATAAGATAAATACAAGAATAAAATATAGAAAATGGCTCATATCATAAATCTGTAGTTCAATACAAAATATACAAAAGAGACCCAAAGGTGACCGAGAAGGTAAACTAACAAAGACCTAACCCAGGACCTAGTGCCACCTTTACAATAGTTACTAATAAGTACAGAAAAAAGGCTATATATACAAGAGAACTGACTAATTAAAATACAAAATACAACTCAGTACAAAAGAGGGAAGGCAACAAGTCTCTGAACGCCAGGAGCTCACCATGATCCAAGTTTGTAATGGCCAAGGAAGATCCTCTGCTCACTAAAGGTGGTTTGTATTGGGAGCTGCATCAGAAAAAGATGAAGAAGTGTAGTATGAATACCAAAATATGGAGTACCCAATAGGCATTAAAGATTGACTGAGTTCAGCAAGATCATACATATAAATAAGCAGCACGATAGTTCTAAAATGATTCTGATAAGGCTAAAAGTAAACAAACACTACTGACAAGGAAGTCAATAATAGTTCTACCACACAATCCAAACAACACATCCAACCAATCACATAATCAGATGCAATGCACATCTTGCCAATGCATGTTCAATGTAAAAAGTTCCAAAATTGTCTCAATGATGTCCCGTGGACCTCTAACACAACTATGGAACCAGCCTCAGCTTATCAGTAGAAGCAATAAAAGTAAAACTCGGAATTCAATTATGGGATGCTTGAGCTTATCAACATATGCCTTATAAGGCGAAAATGCTACATTTCTCTCAAAACCAGGTTTCTATCAATAAATTCGGTAAAATTAGTAGTCAAATTCAAACTTCGTGACTTTTTGCTTCTTCAAATGAGGATGGTTCAACAAGTGCAAAATTGCATTGCTCATAAGATTCAGGTAGTGATTTGGTCTTCAAAATAGGAGAATATGTAGTTAATTCAACATTTGAATTATGGTTTTTTTTCAGCAATAGAACTAGAGGAGGTATCACTTTTTTTGTGAATTTGGAGTTGCAATAGAAGTACTCCCACATTCTCTCTTTACAATAATATATTCATCCCAATCATAGTAACTAGACTCATCCACTACAAGATCTCTACCGACAAACACCTTCTTGCTACTAATATTGCACCCTTTCGAAATTGTGCTAAAGTCCAAAAGAACGCAAAGGTCTACCTTGCTATCTCATTTTCCTCTTTGCACATCAAGAATATGTACATAACACACCGAACCAAATACCTTCAAGTGTCTTGAAAATGGATTTATACCCTTCCAAGCTTTAAATGGTACCATGCCTTGGACTGTTCTAGTTGATAATCTATACAAAAAATTGATAGCGGTATTGACTTCTTTGGCCCAAAAATATTAGGCATTTGGTTTTCTTTGAACATGTGTCTCTCCATCTCAATCATTGTTTTGTTCTTTCTCTTAGAAAACTCGTTCTGTTCTGGAGTGTAGCTAATAGTGAATTCTTAATGGATACCTAAATCATTACAATATTTGTTGAACTGATATGAAGTATACTCATTTCCATTATCTAATCTGATATACTTTAATAGACAACCACTCTCCCTTTTTATCATAACCTTAAATTCTTTCAAAATAAAAAACACTTGAAATTTGTTGCTAAGAAAGTAGACTCATGTCATTCGAGTTAGATCATTCACAAAGAAAATAAAGTGTTTTTCCATTCAAAAAGTCGTCCTCATTGGTCCACATAAATATGTATGAATCAACTCTAGCTTTTTCTTAGCTCTCCAAAGACTTCCTTTAGGAAAGGATCGCCTATGAACTTCACCAAATTTACATGACTCACAAATATCTCTAGACATGACAATATTGGGTACATCAAGCAACACACCCTTTGACTGTATATACACTAATGAGCTAAGGTTGTAATGATCGAACCTTTTGTGCCAAAGCCAAGTATGATTCAATTTAACATTGAAGGAGAAATTACAAGAACTATAGCATGAAATTGAAAAGGAATTGTCAATCATGCTAATATTAGCTACTTCACATCCTTTAGGCTCATAAATGACACATTGTTAGTCCTAAAAATTAAGAAAATATTTTTTTTATGAAGCAAATGAGCAACACTTAACGAGCTTTGAGTCAGATTTGGCACATAAAGAACATCATTAATAATTTTCATACCTTCATCAGTAGAAATTTTACCGCACTCTAACACGATCTTGCACCATTTCCGAGCTTCACTTTAGTTCTATCGGATATGTCGAAGGTAAAGAAATAAATTTTCATCATTCACGAAGTGACTTGTCCACGCACTATCAACATACCAATTAAATCGATTATTTTGTAATGTGTGTGAGGCAATTTAAACCACCTCCTTTGATTTTCCAACTTTATTATCATCTATGAAATTCACTCGTTCAACAGGCTGACCAATTTTATATTGTTTTTCCTACAATATATACATTCAATTGAGAACTCTTTGACTTCTACCAAAAAAAATTCTCCAAGTGGTTTGTCTTCAAACAAATACCACAAGATCAATATTTTCTTTTTTTGACAAATCAACTTTGTTTCCATTAGATTTTATGTAATACCCATGAAGTTGGAAAGTCGATAAGGAAAGAAAAATGCAGAAACTAATTGTCAGCAAAAAACTACAAGCCCCATCTATTAACCATAGGATGTCCTACTAGTCGTAAAAGGGCAACCGTAGAAGTTGGGCCGAGTTTTAGAATATTCAATTTATGAAGTTTTGACCTATGACTTGACAGGACGAATCGTAGGATGATTGATGGGTTATAGATGGCAACCATAGGATTGATTTAGAGATTTGATTCAGGACCTTAATCCTATAGAAGGGTTTGATAGGCCGTCATTTGTTCTACGGGCCTAGGAAAGACCCGTAGAAAGGTACCAGACTTAATGAAATTTTGAAGTGAATGCTCAGTTCTAGGAATGGAATCTATGGATTGTAAAAGATTCAATGGGCCGTAGAATAGTCTTGTGGGAAATTATAGAATATTCGAGTTTCCAAAGTTCGTTCTATGATCAACCAGGATTAACCGTAGGAATTCCTACAGACCATAGGTCGGACCCTATGTCAGTTGGGCAGTTATTTTAAAGGGTATTAGGTTCTTTTTCTATGCACTTAAGGCCTATGCTACGTCATTTTTACCCTAAATATAAGCCGTATAACTACCCTTTACCCTTACAAATCCGCCCAAGTCCCTCATTCAATCAAATTCCTTAACTCTCCCTAAAGTTCTCTCCAAAAATCTTCTCTCTAGATCAAGGAAGAGGAAGCTATGGTTCTTGAAGATCAAATTTGTATGTTCACCATTGATTATAGGGCTTAAATAAAGGTATGTAGGGAGTTCATCAATGGGTTTCATTCATCCATTGAGTCACCAAAGATTCTCAAATTCAAATTCAATTCAATTGGTTAGGTTTTCATTCAATTCCTCATGGGTTCTATTTGTCTGGATTCAATTTTTTGATTTTGATCATATTATGACTATTTTAGATTCATTTACATGTTTTCAAATCAATTCCATGTGAACTCATACATTGATCATGATTTTGACTGTGAACCTAATTTTCATGAATTTGAAGAAAAGCTATGAATCAATGAATGATGTTTTATAAACTTCTACATGATGTATAAAAAGGAATTATTTATGATTTAGGTTGCTTTAAGATGAGAATCAATGAATTGTGAAAGGTTTTTTCACATGTTAAGGTATCATGTCTTGGTGAAAGGGTTTTGTCACTTAGACAGGATTCAAGATTTAATGATCCACTCTATGTTATTTTAGCTTGGATTAGTAATTGAATTATACTTTTTTTCATGGATGATTATGACTTTATGAAAATGACTAATCTGTTGGGATTTAACTTAGCACCGAGAGAACTTGGAGGTTGAGGCTCAAATAGGGTAGTCTCTAGTAGTAACCTCCAGTTCCTAACTACATGACCCCGTAGGTTTTCCTTAATTGTCTTAGACAGTTTGTTCACATATAGCATATGATATGATATGGAGTTCTACCTTATCAAGTAAGACTCTCTCTTCTAGGTGTGTGAGTTATTTGAGATTCCATGTTATGGCTCGCAGGTCTAATATCGATAAAAGGTAATATCTCACAAAATTAACTAAGTTACTTACAAATGTTTAATGAAGATTTCCTTGTGACTTTATTATGCATTGACCACATTCATGATTTATGATTTTACTTCTTAAATGATTTTACTATGATTAGCTCGGTCATGCATATCATGTTTTCGATTATGTCCCCCTATGATCATGTCTCATGTTTTATTACATTTCCCTCATACTTAGTACATTTCATGTACTAGTGCATACTTTTGCCTATATTTTTTTCCCTAATGTAGGGCGTGACAATTCATCTCCCCGTGTTCGTGGCTAGTTGATATCATTGATAATTCTAAGATCAAGAGTTGGTGAGTAATCTTTTTGAAAAAAACACTTCAAAAACATCAACACTTTCTCTCTCTCTAAAATGGTCTCTACTCAGCTATAGTTGAAATGACAAGGAAATCCAAAAATGGGGGTAAGGGGCTGATGAACCATGGTGGGATACAAGAAGTACAGACGCAAAAGCAGAAGGGGCCTCAAACAGGGGATGCAAAGAAGATGAAGAATGTAAATGTAATACAAAGGATTGTACCACTAGATTTGAGCCCTAGCTAGGGAACAATGGGAACTCAAAAATCGAGATACCTAGGTACTTCACCGTTATTTTAGATAAAATCAAGGAGGTCATGGTCCGACCAGGTGGAAGAGGACTTGGAGGAAATAATGGATGCAAGCAATATGATGGCAGGTAAACACCCTAACTTTACACCTAATACCTTGAGTCAGGTTGTGGGGACAAGGACTCGAGCGAAATCATAGGGATTGACCTGTTTGATGTAGAAAGAATGAATGTAAACGTGAAAATCACAATTGAAGACGTGAAAGGGGAGATTGAGTTTTGGAGAACAACAGTGATATGCTATGTGTTAGGATCAAACCCACCACAAGTGGTCATGGAGGGGTTCTTTAAGAGAATCTGAACAAACTGAGGGATTGACAAAATAACCCAAATGAATAGGTGGTTTTCACGGTGAGATTCCTAGAAAGTGAGGAAAGAGATGCAGTTGTAGAAGAGGGAGTCATTATGTTTGGCAGGAAACCAATTGTCATATAATAGTGGAAACCAAAAATTGAGGTGAAGAAGGAGATAGTAGACAAGGTTCCCTAGTATATCAGAATGTCAGGATTAGAAGCAAAGTATTGGGTAAAAGTTGCACTAACAAAAATTTCAAGATTGGTCGGGCAACCATATGGGCTGATAAAGCTACCAAGTAAAGGGACAGATTGATGTTTGCCCAAGTACTGGTTGAAATTATGTTAAATAATAAGTATCCATCGGAGGTGATGTTTAAAATGAACATGGAAAGATTATGAAGAAAAAAGTGGAATATGAGTGGAAACCAGTTCTATGCTCAAGATGTAGGAATTTTAGGCATGAATTAAGGTAATGTAGAATGAAGTTGAAGGAGGAAACAAGGAATACTGAAATGAACAAAGAGCAACAAATGGGCAAGATAAATCAGGCACCAACAAATGAGTTTATCAAAGCAAAAGAAGTGGCAAATAGGAGAGTGTAATTCTCCAGTAAAGAAGGAATACCACCAATACAAGAAATATATATTTGCTAGACTATAGCAGGATCCACAAGTAGGAAACATGAAGGATGATGATGAAGAGGAAATAAATGGGAAACAAGGGGAACATTTCATTATTCATAAGAAAGGAAGCACCAACTCATGTTCTGTACAATTAGGGGAAAGGGAAAACTCTATCCCCAATGGATAAAATTAGTTTCTGGAATGTAAAGGGTCTAAATAGGGCTGATAAACAGAGAGAACTGGATTTATTTATGCATACTAACAAGGTCGGTCTATTTGGACTCTTGGAGACAAAGGCTAAGAGGGAAAAAACATTAAAGCAGCCTTGAACCTTTGTAATAGATGGCCGTTTACAACAAACTTAAAAGCTCACGCAGGGGGTGAGGATCTGGCTTTTCTAGAAGCCCAATATATACATAGTAAATGTGACACTAATCACACCTCAATTAATACACAGTGCGGTAATACATAGAGGAACTGGGAAAAAATTTAATGCAACGCTGGTTTATGGATTTAATGACCAAACCATATGGGAAAATATATGGTGACACATTGAAAATATCTATAATCAGATACAAAGGGCGTGGAAAATGATGGGTAATTTGAATTGTTTGTTGAACAATGGAGAAGGAGTGGGAAGTAAAGTGATGGTAGTTGAGACAAGAGACTTCAAGAGTTGTGTTGGCCACTGTGGACTACAAGATATGAGATCAAGTGGGTCCTTCTATACATGGAACAACAAACAACAGGGGGAGGATAGAGTATTTGGCAAGATAGATCGAATTCTCATTATTGGTGAATGGTAAATGCAAATGCCTGTTGTAGAGGCTCATTACATGGCAGAAGGATTATGATCATTCTCCGACAATCATTCATTGGGAAAATGGCAACCAAGTAAAACATTATTCAGATACTTTAATATGTGGAGTTTAGTACCAGAATTCCTATCCAGAGTAGCTAAGAGTTGGAGGATTAAGATACCTAGAAGGAAGATGTACCAGTTGGGTTGTAAATTGAATAGGCTGTGAAAAGATCTCAATATGCTAAACAAGGATATATTTAATAAAGTTGAAAAATAGGATGATCAAGCGTATTAAGCACTATTATAGAGTCGAGTAAAACTCCAGACAGACCCTAGGGACCCTAGACTACAAGTGGAGGAGGTGATAGCAAATATTAAATACAAATATGCAAGAAAGCAAGGGATCAATTCTGAAAGAAAAAATGTAAGATCCAATAGCTAAAAGAGGGAGACACGAATAAAATGTTCTACAATAGTGTCCTTAGGGAAAGAAAGAATATGAATATAATCTTTCGAATCAAAGACAAGATGGGGTAACAACAAACTGAGTTAGATAGATTGTGAGGGCATTCATAGAGTAATACACAGACTTGTTAGGGAGAAAGACAAGGGAGAGGCCACATGTATGCAGTAAGTTGGTCAAACAAGGGGCACTTTTTACTATGGAACAAAGAGAAATGTTGAGTCAAGAATTTATAGAGGCCGGTGTAAAAGAAGCATTATGGGAGATTGAGGCGAATAAATCTCCAGGCCCTGACGGCTAGGTAGAAAATTCTTTAAAGACACATGGAGGATTGTGGGTAAAGAATGATGGAAGATCTGCTAGAATTCTTCCATACGGGGAAAATGTTGAAAGGAGTAAATAATATAGTACTCACTCCTATCCTTAAATCAACACATGTTGATCATGTAAGGGATTTTAGACCAATTGCGTGTTGTAACACAATATACAAAGTGATTTAAAAAATGTTGTGTCACAAATTGAAAAGAGTATTGCCAAATATAATTTCAGAGAATCAAAGTGTGTTTGTAACTGGAAGGACAATTGCATAGAATATCTTGATATGTTAGGACCTAGTAAGGTTATATAATAGGAAGAACACTACAAAAAATTTCTTGATAAAGGTGGACTTAAGGAAAGCGTATGATTATGTAGAGTGGGAGTTTGTGGAAGAGATGTCGTGTGGGCTGAATTTCCCAAGAAATTTTATCAAATGGACAATGGAATGTGTATCCACTACATAGTACTCAATCGCCATTGATGGAGGAATACATGGGAGTATAATTGGGAAGAGGGGGTTGAGACAAGGAGATCATATCTCACCATTGTTGTTTGTGATATGCATGGAGTACTTCACCAAAATTATGAGAAGGATAATTGCATTAGAAGGTTTTAAGTTTCATTCAAAGTGCAAAACAATTAGGCTGAACCATTTGTGTTTTACTGATGACATGTTGATGTTTTGTAAAGGTACTCTCAGATCAATAGTGCTAATTCTAATAGAATTGAAAGCTTTCTCATTGTCATATGGATTAAATACAAATGAAGCAAAATAAAACATATTTTCAGTGAATATGGAAAATAAGGAAATAAAAGATCTTTGTGAGCTGACTAGGTATGAAAAAGGGAAGATGACATCTAGGTACTTAGGGATTCCAATATCATCAAAGAAAATCTCAGCAATTGATTGAGAATTGTTGATTGACAAAATGTCTAGTAGAATAAAATCATGGGGATCCAAACAACTATCCTATGTTGGGAGGGTGGAACTGGGGAACTCTATTCTTCTACACATACATTTCTACTGGGCCACTACTTTCTTACTACCAAGGAAATGCTAAACGGATAACAAATATTTGTCAAAACTTCTTATCTAGTGGACAAGAGCATACAAGCAAAGCCTCACTGATAGCATGGGACCGAATATGCAGAACAATAAATGAGGGAAATGTATGACATGGAATGAAGTTGTTGTAGCAAAGTATGTATGGAATATTGAAAGCCAAAAAAATAATCTATGGGTTAAATGGATCAATCACATCTACCTCAAAGGGAAGAATTGGTGACAATATAGGCCTCAAATTAATAGTTGTTGGTACTGGAAAAGAGTGTGCACACTAAAGGAGAAATTTTCTTCGGGGTATGTGCAAAATGGATAGCTAACCGCAGCTAGGAAATTTTCAATTTAAAGTGGGTACCAATGGAAAAGGGTAGCAGGTGAACACTGGCCTAGCTGGAGAGGGTTATGGAATAATGCAAATATACCAAAACATAGCTTTATTTGTTGGTTCATGATGCATAATAGATTGCTCACACGAACACGACTTGCTACTTTTGGTGTATATGAAGAGGATACATGTATCCTATATAGAAACAAACTATAAACAAGAGAACACTTGTTCTTTTAATGTGATTACTTGCAACAGTGCCTAAAGGGTGTACTACTATGGATGCATCTCAGAGTAAATATTGAAGAAATACAGTACATATGGCTGAGGTGTGCGTGAAAGACCAGAGGCAAGATAAGTAGAGCATTTATATGGTCAATATTGGCAACAACAGTATACCATATTTGGATGGCTCTCAATGAGGTGCTCAGGTAAAACAGTGTCCCTATCCAAATAAAAGTACTGAAGTTAATCAATATGGATACGAAACACAGAATTATGGATATACTTCATAGGAAACATACTTGTAAGGATAAAGGGTGGATTGAAGATATATTACAAGATACAATGTATAGAGGCATAAATTAGTGGAAGACGTGGATGGATGGGGTAGTTTTTATATATGTGTTAGCTTTGTGAAAGGGTTGTAAGATTGATGTAAGGGGAGGACCTTATTTCTGCTTTGTTATTAATAATATGTTGATAGCTTGAGAAAAAGAAGAATTGGTGAGTCATCATGCTACGAGGACCATGTTGCTTCTATTTTATTTCTTATGTCTTTATGTTTGAGACTTTGTATGTGGTGTACGGGTTACGTCCCAACCACTCTCATTGATATAATAGATGGCTTGTCTAGACTTTGATCTACTTCCGCTTATGTCAAACTCTTTACATTCTTATGAGATTTCTTATTTTTCTCTAATATGTTTTGTATATGCATGTCGAGTGGCTTATGTGAGGCCTTTCGAGGTCTTATACTCCATATCTAGGGTGTACTTTGGGTCATGACAAACTTCGTATTCAGAGCACAAGGTTTTAGAAAGAGGTCCTAAGAAGTCTTACAAGCCACATTGAGTAGAGTCTTATTTATAAGTGTTAAGCACACCACATTTATGAATAGGAAGCTACAAAGCGTTTAGGAAATTCACTTCTTTCATTACTCTAAAGTTGTGCCAAACAGTCTATCCTTATAAATATCCTTCTCCTAAATCATGTTCCATCCTTTTTAGGATATGGCCCCTTGAAGAGCTTATGTGATAAGGAATACGGGTAATGATAATGTGGAGCTTGAGGTTCCTCAAGTTTGGGTTGATCTGTTGGTTGAGCAACTGACTCATGCTGAATTTTGAGTTGCTTTCCATGCGTTAGCTCAATCTATGACGGCTCAACCTAATAGAGAGGCTAATGCTCCCGTGAACCCAAATATGGGTATGGCGGTGGCAAGGATTAACGTACTTTACTAAGATGAATCCTCCGAAATTTCATGGTTCTAAGGTTGATGAGGATCCTTAAAAGTTCATTGATGCGGTTTACAAAATAGAAGGCATTATAGGATTGACTAGGATTGAAAAGGCAGAGTTGGCCTCTTATCGACTCAAGGGTGTTGCTCAAGTGTGGTTTGAAAAATGGAAGAGTGAAAAGGCTATTTGTCACATCCCAAGGCTACCCCCTTGGCGTATACACGGGACTTAGGATCACAAGTGACCCCAAGCTAACCCTGTTGGCATATCATAAGCATACTAAGATAAACAGAAATGAGTAATACTGTGCGGAAGCTTAAAATATGATATAAACTGAAATGGGGAATACCCAATACCATCAGAATATATAATCTATGAGTTTAATCACAACTGAAAGATTAAACTCCAAGCTAAAACTAAATCTAACTATGTCTGAAATAAGCCTCTAACTGACTAGAGATGCTGGGACATGTCCCAGCTAACTCTAGCAAAAACTGAAAATAAAAAGGAAAGACTGAACAGAAAACATGTCAATCGTCCTCGATGAATAAGGACTCACCACTGATACTGCTGAACACGAATCGAGAACCAATCTACACGTGATCTGAATGTTGAGGACCAGAACCTACACCACGAGATGATGTAGTGCAGAGTATCCGTCAGTACTTGAAAGGTGTTGAGCATGCAGGATAAGATAAAGTTGAACAAACATGTAACTAAACAAAGCATACTGAGAAATGGTATAATCTAAACATGATAAAGATACTGAGGTATACTTAATATAACTAAACTGAATGCAATGACCAAGTACATAACATACTGAAACTAAATACTGAAAAAGTAATTGGTAACTTGGTCAATACACTAGAATCTGTGGGAGCTACTATTTATCGATATAAAACTACATAAGCTAAATATGGAGTCCGATGTATGCGCCCCATCAAGAGGACCCAATATACCTTACCAAGGGTATAGAGGCATGACTGGCGTGATTACTAAGTATAATGCCCACAAAGGGGACTTAACCTATGGGGGAACGTAGTTCTGGGACTATGAGGATGACTGACCCTAGTCCAACTCGGTATTAAATCTACTCCCAATAGAATGTATAGAATACAACATAACTAAAATAATTGGATAGCACGGGATTCTAACATGCTAATTGAAAATGCAACATTAAGTACTGATAATGCAACATTTGTAAATTGATGCATGTATATCTGTATAAACTGACCGAGCAAGTGTAATTCATGAACTAAATGAATCTACACAACTACGGTTCTGAATTTCATGCAAGAATTAAGCAACATAGTTACGAAAAATGTAATATTCTTATTAGGAATAATCTAATAGCTAAATCGCAACATTAATCTGAAGTTCTAAAAACCCTAGGTCTAAGAAATATTTAGGGAATCAAGATTCTGACTGAAATCTAGGGACTTAGTGGATGAAAGGAATCCACCAGTGAAATCCTACATGCCTGGTGACGAATTTCATGGAGAAATCTTTTGATTTTGGGGCTGGAACTGGAGGAAACCTTGTTACGTTCTTGGAGAGGGTTGGTCGACTCTTTTCTCCTTTTTGCTCTAAGTTTCGCTTGATTTTAGTGAATGATCGATTAGGGTAAGTTCTGATTAAGTTACTAGGCACAAACTGACCAAAACTATGTAGTTTAGGGGTTAAACGACGTAGTTAGGTGTCCAACGCATTGGGCAAAATACCAAAATGACCCCACTTAAAAACTAACACGGGCTGACCCTCGGGCCCTATGACGGGTCGCCACACGGACCACTGACCATCAAGTGGGTCATGGTCGTTGGCCAGTAGCTACTGGTTCTGAAGGTGACCTTTCATGACCATCACCACGGTCCGTCGTCAAGACCACGGCCCGTGAAGGTCCCCGTGGTTTGACCCCTGGGCCTGGTGAGTTCTACCTGGTTTCCACGAGCCCTCCCATGGATCATGAGGTTGTCCACAACTGGTGAAGGGTCACGGGAAGGTCGACGGACCGTGGTCCCTTTCACGATCCGTGAACCCTGTCATGGTTCACTATTTCTGGTGCATTTCTGCTGTCAAGTCTAAGTCTGATTTCCGAGGTGTTACAATATCTCCCCCTTTGGGAACATTCGTCCTCGAATGAAGTCTAGACTAGCTGGGTATGGAGGGAAAGAGCTGCAAACTCTACCACTAAGTACTAGAAACTAAAATCTGACTGACCTAAGTTTCGAAGCATGCAAATACGCTGAAAATGCAAGTATAAACTGAAGCAACATGATACTAAGATTGAATATACGCAAGAGTAACGGAAAGGCTGGAGAGGAACTACTACCTCAAGCTGGAATGGATTCGGAAGGAAAGAGATGATACTTGGTCTTCATGGCTGTTCCCGCTTCCTAAGTAGCTCCCTCTACTGACTGACTCCTCCACAAAACCTTAACTGAAGCGACTTCTTTGTTTCTCAACCATCGAACCTGACGATAAACAATTTCAACTGGCACATCCTCATAAGTGAGACTATCCTTCACAACCACACTTTCCAATGGTATTATGGATGCTGGATCACCCACACACTTATTCAACAACGAAATGTGAAAGACTGGATGCACTGATGCAAGTCCTGCTGGCAACTCTAACTCATACGCCACTTTACCAACCCTTTTCAAGATCATGTAAGGGCCTACATATCTAGAACTGAGCTTCCCTTTCTTGCCAAATCTCATCACTCCCTTCATAGGTGACACTTTCAGGAAAAAAAAACCACTCATCCACTTGGAACTCCAAATCCCTTCTCCTCACATCTGCATAGGACTTCTAGCGACTCTGGGTTGTCTTAGCAAATATTGATGATCTTTGAGAGTTTGAACGACAACCCTCAAATAAGCCGCATATTCTTCCTCATTCCTAGAGTAAATGAGGATATCATCAATAAAGACGATAACGCACAAGTCCAAATACTGCTTGAACACCTTGTTCATCAAATCCATGAAAGTTGCAGGAGCATTGGTTAGTCCAAATGACATTACTACAAATTCATAATGACCATACCGAGTTCTGAAGGCTGTTTCTGGGATGTCACTATCTCTGACTCTGAGCTGATGATAACCAGATATGAGGTCTATCTTCGAAAAATGACTAGAACCCTAAAGTTGGTCAAACAAGTCATCAATCCTGGGGATAGGGTACTTATTCTTGATTGTGACTTTGTTCAACTGCTGATAGTCAATGCACATCCTGAGAGAACAATCTTTCTTTTTCACCAACAACACAGGTGCACCTCATGGGGAAATACTAGGTCTGATGAAACTCTTATTTAGAAGGTCTTTCAACTGCTCTTTCAATTCCCCAAGCTCAGCTAGAGTCATTCTGTAAGGAGGGATGGAAATAGGCTAGGTATTTGGAAGGAGATCAATTCCAAAGTCGATTTTCCTTTCGGGAGGAACTCCGGGAAGATCTTCCAGAAACACTTCTGGGAACTCATTAACCACTGGGACTGACGAGTGGGGGTTTCAGAGCTTGTATCCTTAACCCAAACTAAATGATAGAGATACCCCTTAGAGATTATCTTTCTGGCCTTAAGGTAAGAAATGAATCAACCCATAGGTGATGAGCTACTACCCTTCCATTCTAAGGCTGGTTCGCTTGGAAACTGAAAATGAACGATCCTAGTTCTACAATCGAATGAGGCATAATAGGAATGTAACGAATCCATGCCTAGAATGATGTCAAAGTCTACCATTTCTAACTCTACAAGATCTGCTGAGGTGACTTTCTAAGATACTGTGACAGGGAAATTTTTGTATGCCCGTCTAGCTATAATTGGGTCACCAACTAGAGTAGAGACTGACAAGGGTTTTGAAAGAGTTTCTGGACTGACACCGAAGTTTAGTGCTATATATGGAGTTACAAAGGAAAGATTTGCCCATGGATCTAATGATGCATAAACATATAAATGAAGACTCATAGCGTACCACTGACCAAATCAGGAGAATCTTCCTGATCTTGGCGAGCCTGGAGAGCATAGAACCTGATTTGGCACTGACCGCCACCTGTACTAGATAACACACCCTGCTGAGTTGGGAGACCTTCTAGTGTTGTTGGGACTATAGACTGGGCCCTACTATCGTTACCTCATTGCCCCTTCCTGGCAGAAGGGCAATCCTTCACCCTATGACAAGACTGACCACATCCAAAGCATCCTTCCTTTTCTACAAAACACTCGCCCGGATGGTTCTTACCACACTTTGAACAAGTTGGGTAGGTCCTATTTCCTTAAACACTTCCCTGAGACTTAGAGCCTAGTGCCCTACTATTTTAATCTTATCAAAACTGTGAGTGATTTCCTCCACCCAATTTCTGCTGAGAGTACTCATATTTCCTGTTCTAGCTTTCTTGTTGACCTTAGCTGTTTCCCTCAGATTATCTCCTTCAACCTGTTAAGCATGAGTCATGAGCCTAGAGATATTCATATCCCCTAACAACATTGCATTCCTGCACTCTGTCTTCACTAAGTCGGATACCCCAAATAGAAACTTACTCATTTGTGCCCTTGGATCGGCAACCATATATGGAGCATACCTAGAGAGTTGGGTGAACTTAAGTCCGTACTCTTGGACTGACATTTTACCTTGTCTCAAATTCATAAATTCTTGAGCCTTAGCCTCTCTCAACTCTCTTGGGAAGAAGTTATCCAAAAAAACTTTGATAAAACACTCCCAAGTCACATGAGTTGCATTCTCACCCCTATTTTCCTTCCACTGCGTGAACCAAATGTGAGCTACATCATTAAGTTGGTAGGACGTGAACTCTACTATACCCTATAAATTACAGTCACTTGCATCACTCCAAAGATCTTTTTGACCTCATCAATAAAATTATGGGGTCCTCACCAACTTGTGACCCTAGGAACTCAGGTGGATTCATTCGAACAAAATCTCGAACCCATGTTGCACCTGACCCACCAATTGAATTTGCAGGACTTGGAACCTGCTGATTGTTCTGGTTGGCTACACTGTGAGCCAAAAGCTGATTAGCATTCTAAAATCTACATTCGAAACCTCATGATCTGGGACTAGAGGAACTGTGTTGGCATTGTGGGCATTGGCATTCCTTGCGTAAGCTCTACGAGGAGGCATGATTCGAAATGCATAACGATAATTAGAACGAGAAGTTGAATCATACCTCACGCACGATAAGAGTAGCAAAGAAAGTGAAGTTTTCCTAAAACACTTCGCAGCCTCTTTCTCATTAGATGTGATGCACTTCACACCAATGAAAAGGACTCTACTTAGTGTGGCTTTTCAGACATCCTAGGACACTTAAACCTAATTCTCTGATACCAAGTTTGTCACACCCCGAGGTTACACCCTTGGCGTAAACACGGGACTTAAGATCATAATTGACCCCAAGCTAACCCGGCTGGCGTATCATAAGCATACTAAGATAAATTGAAATGAGTAATACTATGCGAAAGTTTAAAACATGATATAAACTTAAATGGGGAATACCCAATACCATTTGAATATATAATATGTAAGTTTAATAACAACTAAAAGATCAAAATCCAAGCTAAAATTGACTTTAACTATGTCTGAAATATGCCTGTAACTAACTAGAGATGCTGGGACATGTCCCCAGCTAAATCTAGCAAAAATTGACACTAAAAAGGAAAGACTGAACATAAAACATGTCAATCGTCCTCGGAGAATGAGGACTCACCACTGATACTGTTGAATACGGATCAGGAACCGATGTACACATGATCTGAGCTACTGAGCATGCAGGATAGGATAAAGCTGAACAAACATATAACTGAACAAAGCATACTGAGCAATGGTATAATATGAACATGATAAAGATACTAAGATATACTTAATATAACAAAACTAAATGCAATGACCAAGTACATAACAAGCTCAAAACTGAATACTGAAAATGTAACTAAACTAGTCAATACACTAGAATCTGAGTGAGGGAGCTACTATTTACCGATATAAAACCACATGAGCTAAATCTGGAGTCTGATGTATGCGCCCCATCGAGAGGACCCAATATACCTTGCCAAGGGTATAGAGGCATGATTGGCGTGATCACTAAGTATAATGCCTACATAAGGGACTTAACCTACGGGGGCACGTAGTTTTGGAATCAAGATTCTTACTGAAATATAGGGACCTAGTGGATTGAAGGAATCCACCAATGAAATGCTACATGCCTGGTCACGAATTTCACGGAGAAATCTTTCAATTTCGGGGCTGGAACTAGAGGAAACCTTATTGCGTTCTTGGAGAGGGTTGGTCGACTCTTTTCTTCTTTTTGCTCTAATTTTTGTTTGATTTTAGTGAATGATCGATTAGGGTAAGTTTTGATTAAGTTACTAGGCTCAAATTGACTGAAACTACGTAGTTTAGGGGCTAAACGACTTAGTTTAGGTGTCCAATGCATTGGGGAAAACATCAAAATGACCCCACTTAAAAACTGACGAGGGTTGACCCTCGGGCCCTATGATGAGTCGTAATAGGGACCACGGACCGTCAAGTGGGTCGTGGTCCTTGGCCAGTAGCTACTGGTTCTGAGGGTGACCTTTCATGGCCACAACTACGGTCCATCGTCATGACCACGGCCCGTGAAGGGCCCCGTGGTCTGACGCTTGGGCCTGGTGAGTTATGCTTGGTTCCCACGAGTCCTCCCATGGCTCTTGAGGTGGTCCACGCCCCATGAATGGCTCTGTGGTCCAACTCTACTGGAAGGGTGTGAATCACGGGCAGGTCGATGGACCGTGGTCCTTTTCACGGTCCGTGAACCCTGTCGTGGTTCACTATTTTGGTGCTTTTCTTCTGCCAAGTCTAAGTCTGATTTCTGAGGTGTTACACTATTGATGTGGGTCCTCTTGATTGGAAGAAATTCAAGGGAGCTTTTCTTGGTCGTTTCTTTCCTCTTGAAATCAAAGAAGCCAAAGTGCTTGAATCCATCAATCTTCGTCAAGCTAATTTCAGTGTGAAGGACTATGCTTTGAACATCACTTAATTATAAAAGTATGCTCCAACTATGGTTGCCGACTCTAGGGCAAGGATGAGTAAGTTTGTATTGGATATGTCTGACTTGGTCGTCAAAAAGGGTCATACCACCATGTTGATCAAGGAAATAGATATCTCTCGTTTGATGATACATGCCCAACAAATTGAGGAGGGAAAGCTTAAGGAAAAGGAAAAAGAGTCCAAGAGGGCAAGGACCGGTGATGGTGACTTTTCACATTCTAGGTCCTGTGGACATAGGCATCCTCAATTCCGGCAAAAAAATTCCCGTGAAGGTTATAGTACACCAACTCCTAAGTTCAACAAAGATAGAATGTCTAACTCTACACCTCAAGGATGTGGTAGTAATGGGTTTTCTATCCCTATTTTCCCAAGGTGTGGTAAGAGTTACTCGGAAAAGTGTTTAGCCGATACGGATTGTTGCTTTGGTTGTGATAACAGTTGTCACAAGGTAAAAGAATTTCCTTTTCAAGCTATAAAGGGTAAGGATGGTAGGCAAGTTCAGCCTAGTGGTTCTGGTTCAGGTGCTCAAAAGAAAAATATATTTTATGCTCTTCAGACTCGATAAGATAATGAGGGTTTTCTAGATGTGGTGACGGTATGTTGAAAGTCTTTTGCCTTGATGTTTACGATTTACTTGATCCGGGTGCTACCTTATCTTTCGTTACTCCTCATGTGGCCATGAAGTTTGGTGTTGGTCCCAAAATCCTTTCTAATCCCTTTCATATTTCTACTCTCGTGGGTATGCTATTGTGGCAAAAAGAGTATGTAAAAATTGTCATATTTACGTTTCTGATGGAGTCACTCATGTTGATCCTGTAGATATGTTAGATTTTTATGTCATTCTTGAGATGTATTGGCTTCATGCATACTATATTTCCATAGATTGTAGGACCTAATTGTTCACATTCAAGGTTCTGAATGAACCTATCATGTCATAGGAAGGGGGATATTTTATGCCTAAGGTTCAATTTTTTTCTTGTCTAAAGACTAGGAACTGATTTATAAGGGTTGTATTTATCATCTTATTTGGATTAGGTATATAGATTCTGAGACCCCTATTCTTGAGTCAGTTCTGATTGTAAATGAGTTTCTGGAAGTGTTTTCCGACAATCTTCCCGGTATTCCTCCTAAAAAAGAAATAGACTTCAGGATTGATCTTCTCCCGGATACACAACCTATCTCTATTCCTCCTAACTGTATGGTCATGGCAGAACGTAAAGAGTTAAAGGACAAATTGAAGGATTTGTTGGACAAGGGTTTCATTAGACCGAATATCTCACCATCAAGTGGTCTAGACTTGTTTGTTTGAAAGAAGGATGGCTCTCCCCGAATTTGTATTGACTATCGACAATTGAAAATGGTTACCATTAAGAATAAGTATCATCTTCCAAGGATTGATGATTTATTTGATCAACACCAAGGATCAAGTTACTTCTCTAAGATTGACCTCTGGCTAGGTTATCACCAATTGAGGGTGAAAGAAAGTGACATTCCAAAGATGGACTTTTGAACTCGGTATGGTCGTTATGAGTTTTTGGTAATGTCCTTTGGTTTGACTAATGCCCATATGGTATTTATGGATTGATTAATAGGGTCTTCAAGCAATACCTTGATATGTCTGTAATTGTGTTTATCGATGATATCTTAATTTATTCTCGGTGTGAAGATGAGCATATTGAGCACTTGAGAATTGTATTGAGAATTGTGTTACAAATTCTCAAGGATCGTGAATTGTATGCTAAATTTAACAAGTGTGAGTTTTTGTTAATGTATGTTGCTTTCATTAGCCATATTATCTCCGGTGAAGGCATCAAGTCGATCATAAGAAAACTAAGGTGGTTAAAAATTAGCCTAGACCTTTGTTTGCTTCTGATATACAGAGTTTCTTGAGTTTGGTTGGTTATTATAAAAGATTCGTGGAAGGGTTTTCCTCTATTACTTTGCCTTTGACAACATTGACTCAACAGAAGGTAAAATTCCTATGGCTGGAAGCTTGTGAGAAGAGTTTCCAAGAGTTAGATAGACTCACTTTGGCCCCTATTTTGACACTACCCGAAGGATCGGATGGTTTTGTGGTTTATTGTGATGCTTCACAGGTTGGTCTTGGTTGTCTTTTGATGCAACATAGGAAAGTTATTGCATATGCTTCGAGGCAATTAAAAGTGCATGAAAAGAATTATCTGACTCATGATTTGGAGTTAGCGGTGGTGGTGTTTTCCCTAAATATTTGGAGATATTACTTTTATGGTGTTCATGTAGATGTGTTTATCTACCATAAGAGTTTGAAATATGTATTTACCCAAAAGGATTTGAATCTTAGCCAAAGAAGGTGGCTTAAGTTGCTAAAGGACTATGACATGAGTGTCCTCTATCATCCCAAAAAGGTGAATATAGTGGTGGATGCTCTTAGTCGGTTATCGATGGGTAGTGTTGATCATGTTGAGGATAATAAGAAGGAGTTAGGTCGTGATGTTCAAAGATTGGCCTAATTAGGTGTTCGATTGGTAGATTCCAATCAATGTGGTCCATAATGATTTCGAAACGTCTTTAGTATCAGACGTGAAAGCTAAGAAAGATATTGATTTGTTGTTGGTTGACTTGAAGAAGTTGATTTACGAAAAAGCCATTGAGGCTTTCTCCCAAGGGGAAGATAGTGTCCTTAGATATCAATGTCGGTTATGTGTTCTGAATGTTGATGGCTTGAGAAATAAGATTTTGGCGAAGCCCGTAATTCTTGATATTTTATTTACCTGGGAGCCAACAAGATGTACCGTGATTTGCGGGAGGTCTATTGGTGGAATGGGATGAAGAGGGATATTGAAGAATTTGTGTCTAAATATCCCAATTGTCAACAATTAAAAGTTGAGCATCAGAAACCAGGCGGTTTGGCTCAAGACATTAGCATTCTTACATGGAAGTGGGAAGATTTGAATATGGACTTCATTATGGGTTTACCTCGCACTCGTCAATAGTTTGACTCTATTTGGGTTACTATGGACCGAATGACGAAATCAGCTCACTTTCTTCCTGTTAAGACCTCATAATTCTTATCAAAGGATTATGCTAAGCTTTATATTGGAGAAATGGTAAGGTTGTATGGAGTGTCTTTGTCCATTATCTCCGATCGAGGTACTCAATTTACATCTCAGTTTTGGAAGTTGTTTCAGAAAGGTCTCGATACTCAAGCGAAACTTAGCATGACTTTTCATCCTCAGGCTAATGGACAAGTCGAGCGTACTATTCAGACTTTAAAGGATATGTTGAGAGTTTGTGTAATTGACTTCAAAGGAAGTTTGGATGATCATTTTCCTTTGATTGAGTTTACTTATAATAATTGATATCATTCTAGCATTAGGATGGCACCATTTAAGGCTCTTTATGGTAAGAGGTGTAGGTCTCTTATTGGTTGGTTTGAAGTTGGTGAGGTTGCTTTGATAGGGCCTGAGTTAGTGCATGAGGCTACAGAAAAGGTTTGACTTATTCGTGTGAGGTTGAAAACGGCTCAAAGTCGACAAAAGTCTTATTCCAATGTTAGAAGAAGAGAACTATAATTTGATGTTAATAATTGGGTCTAATTGAAAATTCACCCATGAAGGGTGTCATGAGGTTTTGAAATAAAGATAAGCTTAGTCCCCGGTATGTGGGCCCATATTAGATTTTGAGGCACATTGGCAAGGTTGCTTATATATGAATTTAAGTTGCCTAATGACTTGGCATTGGTACATCCGATATTCCATGTCTCTTTGTTGAAATTTTTTGTTGGAGATCTGACATATATTATTCCTTTAGAAGGTTTGGGAGTTAAAGAAAATCTTTCTTACGAAGAAGTTCTGGTTGAGATTGTAGACCAACAAGTTTGAAAGTTAAGAAACAAATAAGTTGCTTCTGTGAAGGTTCATTGGAGGAATCAATTAGTTGAGGGTGCTACTTGGGAGGCCGAAGCCGATATGATGTCCCCGTATCCTCATCTCTTTCCCTCCGCTCCTACTCTAGCTTGAGGTATTAGTTCCTCAAGGTTCATTCTTTCGAATTTATGTGTTTTAGTCATTCTCATGTTTCCATATGCATGCATTTTCATGAAAACTTGATTTTTGATGTTATGATCTAGCTTGGAATGATTCTCCATGTTTATGTGCATTGCATTTATGTTGGGTTGTTAGTTTCTCTCTCATTGTATTCATGCTAGCTTGAGTCTCATTCAAGGACGAATATTCCCAAGGGGGAAATATTGTAATACCCCGAAAGTTGGAAAGTCAAAAAGGAAAGAAAAATGAAGAAATTGACTGTCAACAGTAATGTCCTACGGGTTGTAGAAGGACAACCGTAGAAGTTAGGTTAAGTTTTGGGAAAATAAGTTTCTGAAGTTTTGACCTACGACTTGACAGGACGAATCGTAGGATGGTTGACGGGCCGTAGATGGCGCCCATAGATTGATTCAGAGATTTCATTCAGGACCTCAGTCCTACGGAAGGGTTTGACGGGACGTCATTTTTTCTACGGACCGTACAAAGGTTACAGACTTAGTGAAATTTTGAAGTGAAATTTTATTTCTACGGATGGTTTATACGGACCGCAGAAGATTCAACGAGCCATAGAATGGTCTCATGGGAAATGATTCAATATTTCAGTTTCGGAAGTTGGTTTTACGGTCAACTAGGACAAACTGTAGGTTAGACCCGTAGATCAGTTTAGCATTTATTTAAAAGATATTTGGGTCTTTTCCAATGCACTTAATGCCTTTGCTACATCATTTTTACCCTAAATATAATCCTTATAACTAGCCTTTGCCCGTAGAAATTCCCCCAACTCCCTCATTCAATCAAATTCCTATATTCTCCCTAAAGTTCTCTCAAAAAAAATCTTCTCTCTAGATCAAGGAAGAAGAAGCTAGGGTTCTTGAAGATCAAGTCTCTTTGTTCACCATTGATTCTAGGGCTTCAATCAAGGTATGTAGGGAGTTCATCAATGGGTTCCATTCACCAATTGAGTCCCCAACGATTCTCCAATTATTCAATTCTCTAATTCAAATTCAATCGGTTAGATTTTCATTCAATTCCTCATTGGTTCTATTTGTATGGATTCAATTGTTTGATTTTGATCATATTATGATTATTTAGATTCAATTACATGTTTTTCAATTAATTTCATGTGAATCCATGCATTGATCATGATTTTGACTGTGAACCCTAATTTGCATGAATTTGAAGAAAAAGTATGAATCAATGAATGATGTTTTATGAACTTATGCATGATATATGAAAAGGAATGATTTATGATTTAGGTTGAGCATCAATGAATTGTGAAAGTTTTTGTCACATGTTAAGGGATCATGGCTTGGTGAAAGGTTTTCTCACTTAAACTTGATTCAAGATTTAATGAGCTACTTTATGTTGTTTTAGCTTGGATCAGTAATTGAATTATACTTTTCCATGGATGATGATGACTTTATGAAAATGACTATGCTCTTGGGATTTAACTTTGCACCGAGAGAACTTGGAGGTGGAGCCTCAAATGGATAGTTTCTAGTAGCAATCTCTAGTTCCTAACTATGTGCCCCCGTAGGTTTGCCTTAATTGGTCTAGCTAGTGGATCCACATATAGCATATGATATGATACGGAGTTCTACCTTGGCAAGTAGACTCTTCCTTCTCGATGTGGGAGTTACATCGGATTCCATGTTATAGCTCGCATGGTCTAATGTCGGTTAAACTAATATCCACAAAATGAACTAAGTTACTTACAGATGTTTGATGAAGTTTTCCTTATGATTTTATGATGCATCGACCACATTCATGATTTACGATTCTTCTTCTTAGATGATTTTAGTATGATTAGCTTGGTAATGCATGTCATCTTTTCGATTATGTCCCCTTATGATCATGTATCATGGTTTATTGCTTTCCCCTCATACTTAGCACATTTCATGTACTAATGCATACTTGTGCCTACATTGTTTCACTAATGTAGGTCATTCTGATTCCTCTTCCTCTATTCGTGGCTAGTTGGTCTCCTTGACAATTCGAAGATCAAGAGTTGGTGAGTCCTCATGTTCCAGGGACCATGCTGCTTCGATTTGCTTTCTTATGTCTTTATGTTTCAGACTTTGTATGTGATGTACGGATTACATCCCAACCACTTTCATTGATGTAATAGATGGTTTGTCTAGATTTTGATGTACTTTCGCTTATGTCAAACTCTTTATATTCTTATGAGATTTATTGTTTTTCTCTATTATGTTGTGTATATGCAGGTCAAGTGGCTTGTGTACAGCCTTTCAGGGTCTTATAGGCCATGTTACTTTTAGGGTGTACTTTGGGTCGTGGCATTTTACCTCTCCAGATTTATTTAAGCCCTAGTCTATTTTACCACTGAAGAAGGGGATAATTAAGAATGTGTGCTTTTGAGTTTCTGTCCCTTCAAGGCTGCTATAGCGGTTGGCACGCCACCATAGTGTCACTGCCATAACAAAAATATTTCCGCTATGGCGTGATGACATCAACCTGGATCAATTTCAAATTTCAAAATTTTCATCATGCCACCCCAATTTTAAATTGGTGGTGTATTTCAAATATTCCCCGAAGTTCCACGCGAGGTGCCTTTGAATAACGACCGAACATGTCGTTACATTATGGGTTAAGACTGAACCCGTTCCTGCAAAAGTGTCTTAAGTTCAAAAAGATTTTTCGTGAAATAATGAATTTAGAATAAAATAATGTACAATATGATAAAAGTGTATATGTGAACTACTTATGCATAAAAGAGTATCCACAGTTAATCACAAATAAAACAACACAACTAGAAACATAGATTGTAGAATAGACAAGAACCATCATGACAATAGAGCAAATTGGTAGTGCCACCCTGTTATTCATGAATCAACTATCAAAAGTTACTCTACACTAATTAATACATCCAAGCATAACAATTCACAGCCTTTTCTTCCAAGAACAACTCTCATTTGTTGGACAAGTCAATAACCCAAAAGCACAAGTTCAACAAGTATTGCTTGCCTTCTAATTGATTGTACAATATCATTGATTTAGACAAAGGGAACAAATATAAACTACAGAAAATTATGGACCCCTGATTGGACGAAAGCAGATACAGCTACCAGCTATATCTTCGGGTATCATCCCTCCTCCTTTGCTCGTATCAATTGCTTCTAATAATCTTACTACCTCCTCCATATCAGGTCGCTTTTCTGGATGTCCATCCCAACATTTCTTCATCACATTGGATAGAGAACTTGGACAACATCGGGGAATTTCTGGTCGCAAATTCTGCAAGAATTAGGTTTTTAATAAAGTGAATCATTTAGGAGAAAGCAGCCCATATGTGTCTTTTGGACCAAACATAATGAAAGGTGGCAATACGTAAATGATCAGCATACTAGCAGCAAGCCGAAAATGATCACTATAACAATGCAACCTCAAGAAAAAAAACAAATTATTGTTCTAGTTTTAAAGGGTTGAATACTTGAAGGAATAGTTAAACCAGCATGACATGGTCCTGATGGCTAATAATAGCATAAGGAAGCAACAATTCCTTAGAAAAAATTGTTGGCAAATTAAGTTACACATGGGACCATCCATCCAAGACTGATTGCATTGGAAGAAATACAAGGTTAGGGACATGAATTTTCTACTTGGATATTCAGATTACTTCAACACTTGGATTTCAAAAATTAAATACATAATAAGAATACATAATATCGAGTCAAGTTCCAAAAAAAAGAGACAATATATCAGTAACCACACAGTTTTATAACTGACTTGCTACGTATAACAGGAAATTCGAGAAGCTGTATTCTTGACTTCTTCAGATTTGACATGGAAAGTTCTATCCTTGGTTTTTACTCGATATCTGAATGATACATAAAACAAGAACCTATATATGACCTTGTTTTATTTAATATAAAAGTATTTAAAAGACTATTTGAGCCACGCACATAGACATTTGACCCGTCATCAAAAATCACTTCAGACAAAAACACAACTCGACAGATGCAAAAAAGAACAAAAATATACTGGGAAAATGATGGTGTGAACAAGAGGCGAACCTGTCTGACAACTGCAGAAGAAACTTCAGCAAAGCTAAGATCTGGGTAAGGAAGATCACAGCAATAAATCTCCCATAAGCAAATACCAAAGCTGTATACATCACATTTTCTGTTATAGGGCTTTCCATCAAGTACCTAAACGACGTACCCGGTTAGTGTCTATAAGTAGTACATCAGAATATTTGGATTTTCTGTGGATAGAAAAGATTACTTCTAAAGAAAAGTAAAAGGATTGCAGATATCAAACATTACACATAAAAGAGAGGGTAAACGAATGATAATATGATACTAGCATCATGTCAGACATTCATAGCAAATCCTACATGTCTTGTAAAAGAATATGTATACCTCTGGAGCCATATATCCAAGAGTTCCAGTTTCACCAGTCATGTCCTGAGGATTTTGCGCCTCAACACGAGCAACCCCAAAATCAGCAATTTTTAGAGTTCTATCCGTATCCAACAACATATTTTCAGCTTTCACATCACGATGTACAATCTTTTCCGAATGCAAATAGCTCAATCTACAAATTCAAGAGGAAAATAAACGACATCCAGTATAATGACCAACTCAATAATGTTATACAAAGACACTTACCCCCTAGACAGATCCAAAGCAAGTTGAATGACAATCTTAAAGGGAAGTTTCTTTTTCCTGTTTTTGTACAAATATTTTTTCAATGTTCCTCCATGGAGGAATTCCACAAGTACACAACAAGCCCGAGAAGGAAGAGTGGTGTAACCCTCAGAAGTTGAAGGAATTTTAAGATTTGAGGTTCCCATAGAAGCACCCACAAACTGAAAATGAAAACAATATCAAATAAAATTTGGAACCATGGGTAGCTTAATGAGATAAACATCATGCCAAATATAAAATTGTGAGCATGTGTTAATCTAAAATTGTTACAGTAGATTGATGATTATATGTTGAAAAGCACACAATAGAGAAGAAAATATGTACTTTTGTAACATTTGGATGGTCAAGCTTTTGCCAAACAGTAACCTCCTGCTGAAATGATGCCCGCAGAGCAGCAGTTTCTGCAGCAGTGGTCATGCCATCCTCTCCCCAATCCAACAGCTTCACTGCACAAATAATATTACATAAGAAAGTCTTACGACTGTGTAGCGAAAATTCCCTGAAAGATGTTGGAGAATTTGCTCAAGTATCTACATTAACGGGACGGATCCTTTTACATAAAAATTAACACACTCAAAATAAGTAGATCCAAGTTAGTCCAATCACTGATCTCCTTTAGAGTAAACTTCTCTCAAATGGCAAACTCATCCCAATGTATTTCACACTATTTGTCAAGTGAAACTATTGTCCTATCCATCTTTAACTCAAAAGTTCATCTCAAAAATGTTTTTTAACTTTTGGTTTCTATGATCTCTGCACTGTTTTCTTGTTCTTTGAACTTGGATTTGTTGCACTTAAGTAGTGGTGGCAAAATCAAACCCAACCCGTCCAATCCGTTTAACCCGCCCATTCATTAACTCAATCCATTTCAACCCATTAAAAATTAGGTTAATATGTAACCCGGATTGGCTCATGAAAAATCTTGTCAAAATATTTTTAAATTATTTTTTTTTCAATTTGATATGTTGTTTATAGCCATAATAAATAAAATAAAAAAATTATTAGGTACTAAAATAGCTTAAAAGAACAAATAAAATAATTAAGCTTAGTAAAAGTTGGGTTGGATCTTAATCCATAATGTAACCCATATTGACCCAACCCGTTTTGACCCAAGCAAATTTGGGTTGGGTTGGATCTTGACCCGATTGTTGTCATAACCCATTATGACCCGTCCAAATTTGACCCAAGCCGCCCAATTGTTAACCCTACATTTAAGCTGAGGATATTTTGGAAGCAGCCTTTCTACCTCCATGAGGTAGTAGTAATAAGGTCTCTACCCTCCCCACACCCCACTTGCGGGACCTCACTGGGTAAGTTGTTGTTAACCTCAAATATCATAAGCTCATCAATAAGAAGGTCATTATGGTACTATATGATCTTTAAAAAATTGATGTTTATCACCCTAATTGTACAGCTTGTGAGTATAAACATGTGAAAAATAGATTGCAGTTTCTCAACAATATTGGAGACATGATTCCTATAATTCTCAAGTTTGAACCATGAAACAATCTATTTGCTCGTACAAAGGGAAAGACGTGTTACCTGCAACATCTTGATTGTCATACGTACCTCGGTAAACAGTACCATATGTTCCCTGAGCTACAAGATACCTTATTTCCAACTTTGAAGGATCAATCTCCCACACTTCCCTGGGCCTTTGGTTTTGATTCTCCACATTGCTTGACCAAACCCTACTCAAGTGCTTCTCCAATTGAACATCCAAACTTTTCAAATCAATTTTGTCTGCCCGGAAAATCATATCATTGCTACTTATATTTTCCTCCATATTCTTTTGATCAAGATTTGCTAGCCCCTTCAATTTGGACATGTTTCCATCCTCAATTGTAGAGACCTCCATCCACCACTTAACAAAGCTTCAATTTTTTGGGAAATTGATTGATTGATCAAATAGAACAAAAAAGGGTATCTCTAAAAAAGAGTAATATGCCAAAAAAATATGCTTGAAAGGGTCAAAGATGGAGTGACACAATTTTTTTAATAGAAAATTCCAACAACACAGACTCCAATTCTAAATCAAATTCCTTTACAAATTAGACCTGAAATCATTGTCAAACGAAGAATCATAGAACAATTCAAAGCAAATATTTTATTAACAACCATCCCTTTTAAAAAATAAAATATTTCTTCAAAAAAGTAAGGGAAAGAAGAAGAATACCCAGAATTAGAGATTGAATTAGACTTGAGCAGAGAGACACAGACAAAAAAACCCTCTTTGTGTAACTTCTTTTCGGTAACAAGAGAAAAGGCGCGGGGTTTGCCTTGAAAATATGAATTTTATCTCTCATTTCCTCAAATCATAAAGAATCTTATTAGATTCATCTTACATTTATTTATTTTTTTATGCCAATATTTTAAAAGTAATTACTTACAATATATAATTTGCCTGAAATTTCTTTGAATTTTCTTTTATAAGATAAATTAAGCATAGAAATTTGTAAATTCAATTTTATATGTTTTTGAAAATTTAAATATTTAAAAATCAAATTAATATTAATACTCTCTCTATTCCAATTTATATGTCATCCTTATTAAAAATATATGATCCTTAATATTTGTCATTTCACAAAATCAATTCATAAATAACACTATTCTTCATATTTTATCATTTGAAAGTATACATTTGCCCAACATAGAAAAACTAAGTAATTTGTTCATGTTCATTGATTAAATTAGTTAATCAAAGTAAATTAATTCACGTTCATTTATTGAAAACTTGACTTCAAAAAAACAATAAATAAAGGTACAATGATAAACTTACCTAGTTTTGTAAAGAGTATTAAACCTAAAATGATTACACATAAATAGAAATGAGGAAGTAACAAACTGAAACATCTTTATCATTTTAATTTTATAGTGAAAATAATAAAAGAGTGCGAGCACAATAATACAATAATAAAAAGTCAGCAAAAATTGCACTAATATTTTTCATGTAAAAAAACCATATATATTTGAATAACCAATTTGATTTTTTGGCTTATGTAATGTCACTATATTAAAAGTATTTGAAACTTTCTAAAGAATGCCACAAATTTCAACAAGTTTGAGTCTTCTCCACTAGAAAAGCTTTGGCTACCAAAAGTTATAATACCTCATCATACATCTTAACAGACCAAATGAAAACATTAAAATATAATTTACTTTCTAAAATACTCTATTCTTAAAAAATAAAAGATATTCGACATATTTCGCTGAATCTTATTCTAAAAACCTCACTAAATCAATTTCCAACAATTCAAATTCATGGCAAAGTGATTAAAAGATTTCATGAAAAAAATAATATGCATAAATTTAATATAAAAAGGGGAAAAAACAACAAAAGTTCACTACATGAAAAATTTCCTCTCTTCTTCTCCTACAAGGAAAATAATTACACATTTATAAAGATCATGAAATACATTCTAATTTTGTCAGCTTGAAGAAATTTTACTTAGTAAAGCTAATTCAAAATTTTATACAAATTAACGAATAAAAAATACCCTCTCTTTCTAGTTGCATGTAGTGAGTAATATTATTTGCAACAAATTTTTTAAGTGCTAAAAATTAACTGCAAATAAAATATATATTTTGAAAAAAATAATTTATTTATTGATGAATCTTGTCGAGTATAATTATTTTGTTATTCTCTTGATTCATCTCTACTAAGATTCTCGATGATTTGGGCGCCTTTAGTAGCATGTTTCTCGAATTGTAGGATGATCAGAACCTCCTAGAAATGTCAAACAACACTTCATTGTTTTGAGTAGATCTCCAGCAGAACTTTGTTGATCAATCCTTTGAAGAACTGTATAGTCAACGCTGATGTTTTCTTCAAATCTTGCAGAATTTTCTCAAAAAATTATGTAACCCTCCTATATATAGTTGTAGGAGGAAGGCAGTCTTAAGTGTAAATAAACTATTTTGTCTTCCTCTAGCTGGTTCATGTAAGTCATCATTGTTTCAACTAGATCTCCAGGCAGAACGTTGTTGATCAAATCCTTTGAAGAACGGTATAGTCAACACCAATGTTTTCTCCAATGCTTGCAGAATTTTCTCAGAAAATTATGTAACTCTATAGTTGTAGGAGGTAGGCAGTCCAAGTGTAAATAAACTTTGTCTTCCTCTAACTAGTTCATGTAAGTCATCATTGTTTCGGGTAGATTTACAGGCAAAACTTTGTTGATAAATCCTTTGAAGAACGGTATAGTCAACGTCGATGTTTTCTCCAATGCATGCAGAATTCCCTCAGAAAATTATGTAACCTTCCAATAAATAGTTGTAGGAGGCAAGCAGTTCAAGTGTAAATAAACTCTTTTGTATTTCTCTAACTGGTTCATGTAAGTCATCAAGCTTAACATAAACTTCATGTAATAAAGTTGTTGTGTTTTGCTAAAACCTGTCAATTTGGACACTTGAATTTTTTTGACTAATTCTTGAATTTGTCATATCATTTGACCATGTAGCATCATCTTGTTGGTCTTGTATTTGACTAGGACGCCAAGTTGACTACCTTGACATGTGATATGAGTTTGGGCTTCAAGGTGAAATGGACCTTGGACTTGAATGTAATTAAATGAACTTGTTTATTTTTAAAAGAAAAATTCATAAATAGCTAAGAGATTTTATTTAATTTAGCCTCCTTAGCTATAGTTTGTCTAACTATGCTCCATAGATATAGTTCCATTTGCTATATTAACTTTTGTTTATATATTTTGTTGTATTTTTTTTATAAACTATACAAATTAAATTTGTACAAATAACATATTAATGGTATATAAGTGTCGAAATTAATGGTATACAATTATTTGTATTGTATACAAACTATTAATATTGATAAATAAGTAATGGTATATAAGTATCAAAATTATACGATTGATTGGTATAAGGTATCGTGGGTGATATTATACTAGAAAAAAAATACAATCAAAAATAAAAAAACATATAGAACCAAACACCATAAATGGAAGTTTGTATATACACAAATATGTATATATATGTACAATATAATAATAAAATTATTAATACGTATACAAATACTAAAATGAATACAAATTAATATATACATATAGGGTTTATACAAATACATAAGACTCTTCATATACGAGTTGAAACACGTTTAGGCGGTTACCATAGAATTGAAATATCACAATTAGGAGGGAGAAAGAGGGCATTCAAAATTCAAATTTGATATGATTGAGAGATTTTAGGAGAAAAATCAATTAGTGGAGAGAGGAGAGATAATTGTGATTTGTATAAAAGGTATACGAATCAGGCGAGAATGTATTTTTATTCCTGATACAAATCAGTTTAGTGGGTCCCGAATTTAATAGCAAATTTCATTAAACTACAGTCGCAATTCATAATTATGTGAAATTATAGTCGTATTAAATAATACACTAGTAATGTTTGTCAATTCGCGTAATTTTTCCTATTTTTAAAGCCCAAAAACTTCATATGTCTACAGATGTCTCCTACTTCAAGTCATGTCGAGGTGTAGACTTGTCGAACTTTGAAAATATGTCTTGGAGCCCTCGTGATGTCTAACAATCTTATTTTATTTTAGGGAAAAGGGCCAAAGTTACCCCTCAACTTTCGTTTAATAGTTAACTTTACCCTTCATTATACAATGTTGTCATTTATACCCCGCCTTCCACAAACTTACCACTCATACCCCTCAATTGGATGGAAAATCCAAAATAAATTAAAATTACTCAATTATACTTAAATTATCCAATTTTAACTCGATTTGACCCACCTAATCATATAACCAATTTTTCTTCATCTTCATCATTTTACTTGTGCTACTTTCCATTCTCCTCTCTAAACTTCTATTGCTCCTCTCCCGCAATGGCCATAGATGGTCAGTCACCACGGCACCACCCTCTTTTCTACTCTCCCTCTTTCTTTCTTTTTTTTTCTTCTTCTTTTGATCTAAAAATTATATGCTCTTTTTATGCTTTACCCCATCACTAGATTTGTTATCTATGAACTCCAATTAGTGATAAAAGAATAATTGATATCAAATCAAAACATTAAGGAAGTGTTGTACCGGAATACAAAAGGAGTAAAAAAAGGTAAATCCAGCCTCCCTTGTTCATCAAAAAATGGTATATGTCGTCATTGTCATCGCTATTAACCGATTCTCCTATAATGATTTCCCAAATTGAAATAATAGGCTTTCAAAGGTGTTTCTTCTCTGTTATCATCAAACCCATATAAAAAAAAAAAAAAGAAAAAAAAGAGTGCATACAAATTGATGTAATGATTATCAGCAGCACTCTACTCCTTGCTTAGTGGCCTAGAAAAGTATATTATGATTGCGTTTGGATCGATGATGATTATTTATTATTGTTGTAATATTTTTTCGTCTGGCTGCCGCCTATGATCTTGTTTTGGCCTGTGATGAGTCTGAGATTTGGACTCATTTAGGGTTTTATTTATATAGATTTAGTGCCCTCAAATGCTTATTTTATGCCAATAACTGATGTAAAACCCTTGATTTCCAGGTATATGGAGTGAGGAACAAAGCAAGGACACTAATTTGCAAAAAGGAACGAAGCGAGCTGAAAGAATGAAGAAATCCAAGCCTGGTGATTGCCAAGTCCACTCAGCGAGTCGTCGAATAGCTACTTGACCGCCAAAAGTTTCAGTGTGCCAAGTCCTGAAGGAAAGATCCAAGTTGGCGAGAGAAAGGAGCAGTCGATGGATCGCCGAGTGGTTCCGCGATGCATTGTTGGATCACCTAAAGTTACAGAACTTGAGGATGCTGAATGCCAAGGCAGAAGGGCGATGGAAATGACCAAAGGGCGGATCATCGAGTGGTTCGGCGAGCGCGACTTACTTCGCCGAGTGACCCTTCGCAACACATTTTTGGCGACTATAAATACATTTTTGAATATTTAGTTTAAGAGGAATTACTCTTTAGAATAGATTTTTATTAAGTTTTGAGTTGTGAGACAAGTTTTCTGGAGTTTTTCCTAAGCTTTGAAGAATTGAAGTTTTTCACTTTTGAGAAATTGGAAGTGGGTCTTTGAGATTCTTCGAATTGGAATATTGTAAAGGCAAAATAAATTTGTCACGACCCACGGGTGCCCCCTAGACGTAACACGACGTACTTGACCCCGAAGGGGTCGCATACAAGCCCTTAGCTTATCCTGTAACATAAGATAAATAGGAAATACGGGGAAATTTAAAACTTTCTTTCAATCCACAGAATCGAAAACATTTTCATAAACAAGCGGAAGTATTTACTAAATATTTGTCTCAAACCATCTATTTAAAACTCATGAATAAAAGTCTTGGGACACAGCCCATACAAAGTCTAAAACATAAAGAAAAGACATAAATGAAATATAGGTTCGTCCTTGAAGCTATGAGGACTCACCAAATCTTCAAGTCTTCTTGCCTCTTAGAAACCTAGCCTCCAAGCAACACAATCTCCTCAACCCTACATTTAATTAGAATGTAGGCAATATGCGTTAGTACAAAATGTACCAAGTATGAAAGCTAGCACAACATCATAAGAGCATTTCAAATGATTAGTCAACATAAGGCATAAGCATAAGAGATTATAATAGAATCATCATAGTCATAGCCAAAATCTCCAATATAAACATCATATGAACATAAGTCAACATGAGACATAGTTAATGAGCATAAGAGATAAATCATAACGATATAAGTACAATTGACTCTTAGTCATCAATACCATAATAGAACCATTCTCAAGTAACCTCAAAAGCATACAAGTGCAAATCATGAATAGCATCCCATAACATCACTTTAGCCTAGTATGCCTTTTTGGTCATCCTAATCATGGTCTATAGGCATGGTTAAATCTTAATTCTTTCTACCATAAGGTACCATACTCCTAAGTAACCTCAAGGCACACTTGTGCAATGCATAAAAGTCATCCCATAATACCCTTCACACTAAGCATAACCTTGAAGTCATCATAGTCATATTCACCCTCCTTTGGTATCACTATTGGCTTACTTCAAGTAGACAAAGGAATTATCACCTCTAGTCAATCATATCTTGGAAGGCATCTATAGCAGCAATCCATCAAGCATCACTCATGTAAGACAACACTCATAAAGTAACCCTTAGTCATGCTTGTGCAAGGCGTGAGTAACATCCCATACTACTACTCATACTAAGCACTTCTTTAGGTCATCATACTCATGTTCCTTAACTTTTAGACTAGCCCTCTTTTTAAAGCATGGAACACTAGGAGACACTTTACTAGGTCTATCTTAGTCCCTTCTTATTTGAACCCTAAGAGATACTATACTAGGTACAACTTAGTTCATCATATTGGAACTTCTAGGAAATACTACTTAAAGCATAATCTAAGTTCATTAAACTTAAACTCTTTGAGATGCTACTTAAAGCATGATCTCAGTTCATTATAAGGTTGGACTCTACGAGATACTTCTTTTAGCATGTCTAGTGTCACGACCCGGGAGCACCCCCTAGTCGTAACCGGCGTACTCGACCTCGAAGAGGTCTAGACAAGCCTCTTAGCATTCATTCATTGCATAGAAACTAAAACCATAAGGAATTTAAACCTTTCTTTACAAAGAAAACATTTCAAAAAAAATAGCAAGTGGAAGACTTTCTAAACTTTATACATGATGTCTCAAAACCATCTAATACTTTAGAGTACAAAAATTCGGGACTAATCCCGTACACAACTTAAACAATATTAAAAGACATAAAAGAACATATTGGGTATTGTCCTCGAATCTATGAGGACTCACCAAGTCTTCATCTTCAACACTTAGAAACCTATCAAATAGCCATGACATGTCATCATCTCCAAATCCGTACACTTTAGTCCAAAAAGGGAAAGAAAGGGGTTAGTACAATTAAGTACTATGTATGGAAACCATGCAAGAAAATATGCACAACGGACATTTACAAGAAATGTATGCTTTCATTTCATTTTGATAAAACCTTCGCTTCACAAGTATAAGAGACATAATACAAGTCAACATTCACATATAAGACCATAGCCAACCACATACATACTTAACATAAATCCATATATCATGCTTAGCTTTAGAGGAGC
>JAJOOS010000550.1:0-38193 GCA_029582725.1 Solanum chiquidenum | reverse complement strand
AAGTCTAATAAACGACGTTGGATGACCACAAGCCAACTATTCGCTTATCACTTCCAAATAATTCAACTTGTGTTTTTTCTGAAGGACAGCCGTGGTAAGCCACGTAACCGCCTTTGTCCTAATGCAATCTATTTGCCATTTGGCGGAACCGGGTGCCATGAATGCAACAGTTCAATATATACGATAAATAAAACAAGTAGACAGTTAAAACACATAGCCAAATAAATTAATCTTAAGGTTAGAACCATTCAAATCCCCAGCGGAAGTCGCCATTCAGTTTTATTTAAAAATATAATTTGGACTGGTTTAAGAGTCGCCACTTAATGTTTTAAGAAAAATCAAGAAAACTGTTGTTTTCAAAAGACTAAAACAGTAAATCTATTGAAAACTTAAAAAGGGTTTGAGGTTCTTATTAACATTCTAGGAAGGTTTTTAAAGCACCCAGAATGCCCGCTGATATGCGGTTATCCGATTATTAATTATTTGGCTAAAAATAGATTAACTTGAGTTGAGTCGAGCAAAATTTTATAATAAGAATCATTTTTATATGGGAAAGGAGAAAAAATGAAATACTAACATCTAAGTGAGATACTTCTCAAAAAATTATTATTTAAGTCCATTTAAAGATGACTGATTTAGTTGAATCGTTAAAACCAAAATATGCGTCTTTTCGGGGATTTGAATTTTTTGACCTTAAGATTAACGGCAAGTACTAACAAGCAAATAAACATAATAAAAATGAAGAGGGAAGGAGACTCGGGCCCAAGTTTGGTTTTTCTGTCCGCCTGGACCAACACTTGGGCCTAATTTTGTTTTGGACAAAAAGGCCCAATTCTCGCCACCTGTCCTAAATTTTAACAATATAATAAACATATAAGTGAGCTCAGGCCCAAAATAACAAAATACAATTTGTTGTAATAAAGAGTGGGCCTTTGGCCCAATCCTTCAAATTTATTTATTTTTATCTGCCGCGTATTCTTTCAACTCCGGGACCTGTTCATCAATTTTATAGTTGGCTGACTCGGATAAAAGATAGAATTGGGCCTCCATGGCCCAAAGGAAAATGCAAGGAGAGGGTCCATAGAACCCGGGCAAATTTCACATGAGAGGAAAAAAAAAAGATAAAAAAAAAAAATAAAAATAAAAATTAGTATTATGGCGCAACAATAACCAAAGCGAAAGAATAAAAGGACACAAACAATGGTTCTACCTCATGCTCAAAAATGGCTACTAAACAAATGAAATTCAAGGTATACTCATTAAATTGAATTTTTTTCGGACAAAGAGAAAGGATCGAGATCAATATGAATTAACCTAAACTCAATTAATATCAGAAGAAAAATCTTAGCATAGTAAGGAAGTAAATAACAGAAAAGACTCAACTCCTCTTTTTAAATTAATTAACAAGCAATAATTTCAAGCAAAGGCCTAAGTGATCAATTCAACTACAAAGGTAAATTAATCAATATAAAAAAAGCTTCCCATTAATAAACTAGTTAATGCTTTAACACTAGGATAATATCCCTCAACGACACATATATTATACTACCAAAAATAAATAAAATAATAAATAAAAAAAATAAGACAAGTAAGCTAGTAGATGACACTAAAAGTTAAAAGCAAAGTCTTTAAATTTCAATCACATTATATTGAACAACACAATTATACAAGGACTATTTTGAAAAACGAAACCCCTTATTCAAAATGACCATGCTATTGGAGACAAATTCTTAACTAGAGACTAACATGTTATTTTGAAAACAAATAAGCATATGAATAATCATGGTCAGCAGAGCAACAAGAAACTAGATTTGATTCAAGACATAGAACAATCGAACTCTTGCCTAATAACATGCTAGAAAACAAAAAGGGGTAAACAACACGGAGAGGAAAAGAATTAAGGCGTCCATTATTTAGCTCACATGATTCATGCTAACTGGAGTAATAAATAAATAAAATAAAGGCGTCTTTTCACATATCACATAATCACAACTTTGCAACCAACAAAATAATATTAACAATGAAACAATACAAGCAAATAGGAAAGCAACCCACTTAAAGCTATACGGAGCCATCGATACTCATAGCGAAACACATTAAAAAAATAAAATATAGAAACACTTAGATGAGCGGAACAAAGCCACTTCAAAGTGAATAACAGATCAAAACCATTTTCCAAATTTTCAGCACTCAAGCAACTTACAATGATCAAGCAGTAAACAAGCCAACACATTAACAAATGAAAGAGCAGGGGCTGGAATAAAATTTACCCTTTTTTCGGGCAGCGAAATGGAACACGACGAGCAAAACCACGACCTTCACCACACCGAGACTCGAACACAAGCAGCAAATCAGAATGTTTGGACAATGATATCAAACTCAAAAACACCAAAATTAAGTATTTTCTCTGTTTCCTTGGTGTATTTAGTATACACTTTAGTTATTTTGCTCAAGCTATTAGATGTAGTATTGTTCTAAAAAAAAATCTTTTCCCTTTGCCTTAGTAGAGAATTTCCAACTCAAAAATCTCTTCCAAAAAAAAAAATCCCCCTACAGTGAACAACAAAACCCAAATATATAGCAGGGAGAATCAGACCTAAAAATCAGGCAAACAAAGGCCCAATTCAAAATTCAAAAATCCAAAACTTTCACCGATTCGATGAGGCCACTTTTTTTCTGAAATTTCACCCTATTCCGGAAGAGGAAAGGGGAATGGATGGCTGGATCGATTTACTCGTCCTTGGGTGCAACGCGGCTCAATCCTAAAGCTAGAAGGACAAACTTGCAGGTGCTTTTACTGCTGCTGCAACAAGGGCGCCACTTCTGGGTTCTCGCGTGAAGAAGAAACGGGTGAGGGTCGTTCACGCGTCTATATTTGCTGAAAATGGGTGTTGTACGTTGTTCCTGTTTTAATGGTATTGAAATGGGTATATGTATGGATAGTGGGCTGGGTTGAGGAATTATGGAAAAGGCTGCTGGAAAATTATTTGTTGGGCTGCTGCTGATGGGATATGGAATTGAAGAAATTGGGTTGAGTTTCTTTTATTATTGGGATGACTAAAGGGAAATAAATAAAATACAAAAGGCCCAACATTTTGTCTTTTATATGGGTTTGAATAAAAGGTTAGATTAGGCTAAAATTGTAATTGGAACTAATTAACAATTTAACCAAGTAGATTAAAAAGGTAGCCAAATGAATTAATTTTAGAAGGTTCGGCTAGAATTCCAATAGGACGAATTAATACAATTAATTTACGAGCTTCTTAATCTTGACAAGATAAAAATAACTAATTCGGGAATATTAACTAATATTAAGTGAGCTAATTATGAAAACATTTTAAACAAGCAACATCCCCCTTCTTCTTATTTTTTAAAATGATTTTTGAATGCTCGCAAGAATGTAACAATTACGTACAAAATTTATATAAAAATATTATATTGTTTTAAAAATTATAAAAATGACTAAAATTGCTTTAAAACTTAGAAAATAATTTATTTATCTTTTGAATTTTTGTAAAACTAATTATTCCGAATCATTGAAAATTAATCTTATCGGGGAGGGTCAAAATTAGGTGTCAACAGTAGATTCAGGTCCTCTGCTTCTAGATCACACATAGATCAGTTCTCGATCTCTAGTTCAGCTGCATCAGTGGTGAGTCCTTATTTCCCGAGGACGTCAGACATGTTCTTTTGATTTTAGTCTTTCATTTTAGTTTCAGTTTTGTGAGATTTAGCTGGGGCATGTCCCAACACTTCTAGTCAGTTAGAGGCTTTATTTCAGACATATTTAGATTTAGCTTTAGTATTAGAGATTGGCTTTTTAGGTGTTGTTAAACTCTCCCTTTTCTTATATTCAAATTTAGTATATGGGTATTCCTCATCACTTCAAATCATCTCAGTATTAGCTTCTGCACAGTATGTATTAATTCAGTTTACTTTAGTATGCTTATGATATGCCAACGGGCTTAGCTTGGGGTCACTCGTGATCCTAGGTCCTATGTCTGCGTCCTGGGGTAGCTTCGGGGCGTGCCAAACCTTGTATAAGAAAATTAGGTTTAAGTGTTCTAGGATGTCTGAAAAGCTGCACTAAGTAGAGTCATTTTCATGGGTGTGAAGTGCACCACATCTAATAAGAAGGCTGCAAAATGTTTTAGGAAAACTTCATTTTCTTGCTACTCTTATCGTGCGTAAGGTATGATCTAATTCCTCATTCTAACTCGTCATTTTGCATTTCAGATCATGCCTCCTCACAGAGTTTACGCAAGTTATGTGAATGCCAAGAATGAAAACGCAGCTCCTCCAGTCCCAGATCAGGAAGTTTTGAATGCTGAATTTTGGAATGCTATCAAACTGTTGGCTCGGAGTGTGACCAACTAGAACAATCAGCAGGTTCCAGTTCTGACAAATGTTAATATTGGATCAGCTGTAACTAGAGTTCAGAATTTTGTTAGGATAAATCCGCCTGAGTTCTTAGGATCACAGATTGGTGAGGATCCCCAAATCTTCATAGATGAGGTCAAGAAGTCTTTGAAGTGATACAGGTAACTAGGAATGATCGGGTTGAGTTGACATCTTACCAGCTTAAGGATGTGACTCATATCTGGTATACTTAGTGGAAAGAGAAAAGGGGTACAAATGCAGCTCATATCACTTGGGAATGTTGTAGTGAGACCTTTCTGGATAGGTTCTTCCCAAGAGAGTTAAGGGAGGCAAAAGCTCAAGAGTTCATGAACTTGAGGCAAGGTAACATGAAAGTCCAAGAGTATGGGCTCAAGTTCACCCAACTCTCCGGTATGCTCCTCACATGGTTGCTGATTCCAGGGCTCAAATAAACAAGTTTATGTATGAAGTGTCAGACTTAGTGAAAATAGAGTGTAGGAATGCTATGTTGTTGGATAATATGAACATCTCTAGGCTCATGACTCATGCTCAGCAAGTTGAGGGAGATAAGCTTAGGAAACAGACTAAGGAGAATAAGAAAGCTAGAACAGACAACTATGAGTATTCTCAACAGAAATCAGGTGGTGGAAATTGCTCACAGTTTCATCAGAAATCTTCAGCTCCAACACCTTCATCAGCTAGTGTTCCATCCTCTAAGTTCCGACATGATCAGAAAGGTAAGGCATCAGTCTCTAAGTCTCAAGGGAGTATTTCAGGCACCATAACCTACCCAACTTGTCCTAAGTATTGTATGAACCATCTGGGCGAGTGTCTTGCAGGAAAGGAAGGATGCTTTGGGTGTGGTCAGGTTGAGAGATTGTCCTTCAGCTAAATAGGGTCAAGGAGGAAATAATAGTAGAGCTCAATCTACAACTTCAACAGCACCAACAGGTCACCCGACTCAGAAAGGTAACTCATCTGGTATAGGTGGCGGACAACACCAAAACAGGTTTTATGCTCTTCAGGCTCACCGGGATTAGGAATATTCTCCTGATGTGGTCACTGGTACGTTACGAGTCTTTAACTTAGATGTTTATGCTTTATTAGATCCAGCGAATACTCTTTCCTTTGTAACTCCTTCTTTAGCAGTCAAATTCGATGTTAGTCCAGAAACTCTCTCAGAACCCATCTTAGTCTTTACTCCAGTCGATGACCCAGTTATAGCTAAATGAGTATACATAAATTTCCCTATCACAGTTTCTCATAAAGTCACCTCAGTAGATCTTGTAGAGTTAGAAATGGTAGACTTCGATATCATTCTAGGCATGGATTGGTTACATTCTTGTTATGCCTCAGTCAAATGTAGAACTAGGATCGTTCGTTTACAGCTTTCAGACGTACCAATCTTAAAATGGAAGGGTAGTAGCTTAGCGCCTATGGGTCGATTCATTTCTTACCTTAAGGCCAGAAAGATGATATCTAAGGGTTATCTCTATCATCTAGTTTGGGTTAAGGATTCAATTTCTGAAACCCCAACTCTTGAGTTAGTTCTAGTGGTTAATGAGTTCCCAGAAGTGTTTCCAGAAGATCTTCCTGGAGTTCCTCCCAAAAGGGAAATTGACTTTGGAATTGATCTCCTTCCAGATACCCAGGCTATTTCTATTCTTCCTTAGAGATTGGCTCCAGCTGAGCTTAAGGAATTGAAAGGGCAGTTGAAAGACTTTCTAGATAAGGGCTTCATCAGACCTAGTATTTCCCCATAGGGTGCACCAGTGTTATTTGTAAAAAAAATGATGGTTCCCTCAGAATGTGCATTGATTATCGACATTTGAACAATGTCACAATCAAGAAGAAGTATCATAACCCTAATATTGATGACTTGTTTGACCAACTTTAGGGTACTAGTCATTTCTCAAAAATAGACCTCAGATCCGATTATCATCAGCTTAGAGTCAGAGATAGTGACATTCTAAAGGCAATCTTTAGGACTCGGTATGGTCATTATGAATTTGTTGTTATGTCATTTGGACTAACCAATGCTCCTGCAACTTTCATGGATTTGATGAATAGGGTGTTCAAACAATACTTGGACTTGTTCGTTATCGTCTTTATTGATGATATCCTCATTTACTCTAGGAATGAAGAAGAATATGCGAGTCATTTGAGGGTTGTTCTGCAAACTCTCAAAGATCGCCAGTTGTTTGCTAAGTTTAGCAAATGTGAGTTTTTGGTTGCAATCTGTTGCTTTCCTTGGGCATATTGTGTCTAGCAAAAGAATTCGAGTGGATTTTCAAAAAATAGAAGCAGTGAAATAATGGCCAAGACCTACCTCTCCTACAAATATCAGAAGTTTCTTGAGTTTGGCTAGTTATTACAGAAGGTTCGTGGAAGGATTTTCATCCATAGCCTCCCCATTGACAAAGTTGACTGAGTAAAAGGTTAAGTTTCAGTGGTCAGATGATTATGAGGAAAATTTTGTAGAATTGAAAACTAGGTTAACTGCAGCTCATGTTTTGACTCTACCAGTGGGTTAGACGGTTATGTTATCTATTGTGATTCATCCAGAGTCGACCTAGGTTGTCTGTTGATGCAGCGATGTAAGGTTATAGCTTACACTTCCAGATAGCTTAAGGTGCATGAGAATAACTATCCAACTCATGACCTCAAGCTTGCAGCAATTGTATTTGCACTTAAGATTTGGAGACACTACTTGAATGGTGTTCACGTAGATGTGTTCACAGACCATAAGAGCCTTCAGTATGTGTTCACCTAGAAAGAGTTGAATCTTCGCCAGAGGAGATGGCTTGAGTTCCTCAAAGATTATGATATAAGTGTGCACTACCATCCTGGTAAGGCCAATGTAGTATTAGATGCTCTTAATAGACTATCTATGGGTAGTGTAGCACATGTTGAGGAAGAAAGGAAAGAACTAGCATATGAGGTTCACAGGCTTGCGCGCTTGGGAGTTTGCCTTATGAGCATATCATATGGTGATGCAACAGTTCAGAATGGGTCAGAATCTTTATTGGTAGTGGAGGTTAAGGAAAAGTAAGATAGTGATCCGATATTGCTTCAACTAAAGACTGCAGTCCATCAGTAGAGAGTTGAGGTTTTCTCCCAAAGGGGAGATGGTGTGCTTCGTTATCAGGGCCAATTATTTGTTCCTAAGGTGGGTGATTTGAGACAACAGATTCTTGCAGAAGCCCATAATTCTAGGTATTCTATTCATCCAGGAACCACTAAGATGTAACGTGATCTACAGGAAGTCTTTTGGTGGAATGGCATGAAGAGAGATATAGCAGATTTTGTGGCTAGGTGCCCAAATTGCCAACAAGTGAAAGTAGAACATAAATGTCATGACCCAAGGGTACCCCCTAGACGTAACACGACGTATTTGACCCTGAAAGGGTCGCATACAATCCCTTAGCATAATCATACACATAAAGTCATAAGAATAATGCAGAAAATTTAAAACTTTTACAATCGAAGTCACACTTCATTTTCATAATCGAAATCATAAGAATCTAGACTTTGTCTCATTTACCATCTAAAACATAGGAATACAAAGTTTGGGACTTATTCAGTTACATCAATAAAGTCTCAATATACGAAGTACAATAGGAGCTAAGAAATGAGTAATCCATCCTCGAACTTGAGGACTCACCACTACTTGGAGATAAGCAATCCAAATCTTCTTCAAGAAAGGAGAGTATATGTCACCTAGCCGGAATCTACACTTATAAAAATGTAGAAGAAGTAGGGGTTAGCACAAATATGTACTAAGTATGGAAGAATGCAAAGAAATCCTTGAAGTATGATAAAAATGACATTTTTGAGAAAAAGTATGCATTTGTCAAATTTGGAAATCCACATGCACTTTCAATGTAGAAGACAAGCCATAATCACATTAATACTGATATAGTGAAATCATTACCTTATCAACCCCTAAAGAACACTTGTGCAATGTATGGTTGGCATCCCATAATACCAACCATACTAAGTACTCCTTTGAAGCTACCTTAGTCATACATATCATCTTTAGACCTCGTCATAATCAATAGTCATAAGTAAGGAAATAGTCATGTACATTACTTGAACATAAGGAAAGTCATTCATAGAAACTACCCATTCAACATACATGCATACATTCATGTCTCATCATAACATAAAGAAACCATCCCATAACCTCCTACTAAGTCAACCTGTGCAATGTAAAAGTGAAGTCCCATACCCCAACTTATACTAAGTAAACTTAACAATAAGTCATAGTTTATTTCATGTATTATTCATTATCTTATCATATAGGGAAAAGTAGCCATAATCGACATAGACCATGTGAGCTACATGGAATCCGATGTCGTATAACCCACACCGAAAGAAGGTGTCCTACTTGCCTAAGGTAGAACTAACTGTATAGCTATAAGGTGGATCCACTAGCTAAAGACATATGTGGGTACATAGTTATAGGATAGGGATATTACTTCTAGAAACCCTACCTCTTTAATTGGCGGAGGAGCTTCCATCTCATGAGTTTACTTTAAATGACCCGACCTATTGCATTGATGAAAGGGCCTTTACCTCACTTTCCATATCCTCTCGGTACTAAGCATTTTTTCCCAATTATACATAATTAGTCTTGAATTGTATTTACATGTGTGAAGGAGTGCTCTACCCTTCATTCAATACAACTCATAAAATAGCTCATAGATTCAATAAAGTGAGAACTAACTTTCAACCTTAGAATCATCATTAACATGTGAGTAATCCTTTCGCATTATTGTTCATAGTGTTTTCATGAGAATAGACTTTCAATCAACATAACAACATTATCATCATCATAAACAATTCATACATAATCAAATGTAGGGGTAAGGGAAGAATGAACTTTCAACAATACCTCAATTTACAAAATAATCATAGGATCTTCACTTTCTAAGTGAATCATAAGTTCATACATAACTTTCATCAACATGTAAAAACCTTAGAAATTTACCCCCTTTCAAGGGTTATGAATCATGCCTCACAATTACACCTAAATATACTACAATAGGCATGAATTAAACAAGATTAAATAACTAGATTAAACATAGATACAATTCATAGTAATCATCTTGCATCAATACACCCATCACAATTTGTGAAATTGGGGTCATGGGGGAGTATATGGGTTCATGGGGAATTTTACAATAAAAATCACCATTAAATATCAAATCATCCATAATATAAGACAATTAACCTAATGAAATCGTTTTTAGGAAGAACCCATGGTTAGAATGAAAACCCAAGTTTTTGACCATTTTACAAGTTTAGAAATTAAGAGTTGAAGGGCTTCATGGAGAAAAGTGTTCCATGAATCAAGTATCCCATACCTTAATTTATGTTTTCCTCACGAAATAGGAGTGAAAAGGGTGGATCTTGAAGCCCTAGCTTGATCTTGGTGATGTTCTTCAATGGAGTCTAGAGAGCGAAATATCTTGGAGAGGAGAGTTGGTTGAGTTTTGAGTTATGAGAGTTAAAAGGAATTATTAATAGTTAAAAGTATTTTAAAATATCTAAAATAACTAATAATAACCGTCCCTACCCTTAATTAATTAAAAATTGAATTTACGAAAACACTCCTCCCTTGGCGAACCCAAACCAGCTTTTACAGGTGGTGTTCCATGGACCCCATTCACGGATCGTGGATGGGACCACGGCCCGTCCTGCATGGGCGTGGTTTGGATCAGAGAGGGTGATTTGGAGGGACATCTTGGGGAGACTAAGTCTCAAACCACGCCTCCCAACCACAGAGCGTGGTTCCACCCACGACTCGTGGGTGCCCTATCGTGGTTCAAGCTGTTTTTTGTTTTACAACTTTTGGACCTTTCCTTGGGTCCTCCTCAAGGACCCTTGGGGGGGTCCTAGGGGGTCATTCCTTGACGTTTAGGTACTAGAACCCTAGTGCTAAGTTAGGGAAGTTATTTTAGGACTCCAACCTTATGTTTTAACTTCATTAGGCTACTAGACTACATTTGGATGATTGTTGACAGAGTTACTAAGTCTGCACGCTTTTTGGATGTCAAGACGACAGATTTGGCGGAGGATTACGCCAAGCTTTACATTAATGAGATAGTTAGGTTGCATGGAGTTCCTTTGTCTATCATCTCAAACAGAGGTCCTCAATTTACCTCTCATTAGGGGAAATCATTTTAGAAAGGTCTTGGTACTCAGGTTAACCTTTGCACAACATTTCATCCATAGATGGATGGTCAGGAAGAGCGTACAATTCAGACTTTAGAGAACATGTTGAGAGATTGTGTGATCAACTTCAAGAGTATATGGGATGATCACCTTCCTCTTATAGAGTTTGCCTACAATAATAGCTACCATTCTAGCATTCAGATGGCCCCTTATGAGGCATTGTATGGGTGTAGATGTAGATCTCCAGTTGGCTGGTTTGAAGTGGGTGAAGAAACCTTGATAGGGCCAAATTCAGTTCATGATGCTATGGAAAAAGTGCAACTCATTAGAGATAGACTTAAGACAGCCCATAGTCGCCAGAAGTCTTATGCAGATGTAAGGAGAAAGGAATTAGAGTTTCAGTTGATGATTGGGTTTTCCTGAAAGTGTCACCTATAAAGGGGGTGATGAGATTTGGCAAGAAAGGGAAGCTCAATCCTAGATATGTAGGACCTTACAAGATCTTGAAAAGGGTTGGTAAAGTGGCTTATGAGTTAGAGTTGCCAGCAGAACTGGGAGCAGTGCATCCGGTTTTTTCACATTTCATTGTTGAAGAAGTGTGTAGGTGATCCAGTATCTATAGTGCCTTTAGAAACTGTGGATGTGAAGGATAGTCTCAATTATGAGGAAGTACCAGTCGAAATCATTGATCGTCAGGTTCGAAGGTTGAGAAAAAAGGATGTCACTTCAGTTAAGGTTTTGTGAAGGAGTCAGTCCGTAGAGGGAGCTACTTAGGAAGCAGAAGCAACCACGAAGGCCAAGTATCCTCACCTCTTTCCTTCCGATTCCATTCCATTCAGTTTTTCAGTCATTCATTCGTATATTCAGTCTTAGTATCATGTTTCTTCAGTTTGTACTTGCATTTTCAGCTTATTTGCATATTCTTGGAACTTAGTTCAGTCAGAAATTAGTTTCCAGTGCTTAGTGGTAGGGTTTGTAGCTCTTACCCTCCCTATTCAACTAATTTAATCTTCAATCAAGGATGAATATTCCCAAGGGGAAGATAATGTAACACCCCGTATCCTAGAGAGACCAAATTGTAGATTTCAGAAGCTACAGGTGCCACCGACGAGCACCACCTATGGAACGTAGGGTGACCTACGGTCCGTTCTGGTGGTCCATGGATGGTCACCTGCAGCCCTCCCCTGATAAATCCTCTAAGTCCAGACCTACGACAGGACCTACGAACCATAGGTCAGACTAAGGTCCGTGGTCCAAGGCCATAGGTCGGACCTCATAATTTCAGTCCCAGTCGCCGAACGACGACCAACCAGCACGGACCGTCGGTCGATCCACGGTCCATGGGTCTGCTCCTTCATTGACCCCGACAACTTTTAAGTCAGGGATTGCCTAGTCTTTTCCTTATGTGTTGGACCTCTAAACTATGTGGTTTTGGTCATCTTAAACTTAGTAACTTAATTAAAATCTGCCATGAGCAAATCATTCACCAAAATTTTAAAAAACTAGAACGCAAGAGGAGAAAAGAGGCGACCCAAACCCTTCCAAGAAAACAACAGGTTTTCTTAAGTTCAGAAATCGAAGGATTTCTCCATAGATTTCGTCATCAGGTATGTGGGATTTCACTAGTGGGTTCCTTTCGCCCATTAGGTCCCTAGAATTCAGTCAGATTCTTGATTCCCTTAATATTATCTAGACCAAGGGTTTCTAGAATTTCAGTAGATCATTACAATTTAGTTACTTTAAAGTTCCTAATCAAATTATCCCAATTTTAGTATGTTTTAGTATAAATTCATTCATATATTCAAAACCCTAGCTATGTAGTTCTTTTAGTTCATGAATTACACATACTAGGTTAGTTTATTCAGTTATACATGCTCCAGTTATAAATATTTCATTATCAGTACATTAATGTTGCATTTTTAGTTAGCATGCCAGTTTTTGAGCTATCCAGAATTATAACATTTCAGTTATAAATTGCTAAATTACATAATCAGCTGGGAGTAAACTTAATATCGAGCGGACTAGGGTCAGTCACCCGTAAGTCACAGAACTACGTGCCCCCATAGGTTGTAAGTCCCATATGTGGGCAACATTTTAGTGATCACGCCAGTCATGCCTTTATACCTCTGATAGGGTATAGTGGGCCCTCTCAGTGGGGAGTATACATCGGACTCCACATTTAGCTCACGTGGTTTTATGTCAGTTATTAGGAGATCCCACAGTTCAGTCAGATTCGATTGCATTGACCATGTTATAGTACAGTCAGTATTCAGTATCATCATGTTATAAACTTGGTCATTGCATTCAGTTAGCTCATGTTCTGTATTTTCAGTATCCTTATCATTGCTTTATTGCTTTGTTAAGTTATGTTGTTATTCAGCTTTACTCTATCTTGCATGTTCAGTACCTTTCAAGTACTGACGCATACTCTGCACTACATCTTCTCGTGATGTAGGTTCAGGTCCTCAGCTTCCAGATCACGCATAGGTTAGTTCTCGATCTCCAGTTCAGTAGCATCAGTGGTGAGTCCTTATTTCTCGAGGACGTCAAACATGTTCTTTTGATTTTAGTCTTTCATTTTAGTTTCAGTTTTGCTAGATTTAGCTGGGGGCATGTCCCAGCACTCTAGTCAGTTAGAGGCTTTATTTCAGACATAGCTAGATTCAGCTTTAGTATTAGAGTTTGACTTTTCAGGTGTTGTTAAACTCTCTCTTTTCTTATATTCAGATTTAGTATATGGGTATTTCCCATCACTTCAGATTATCTCAGTATTAGCTTCCGCACAGTATGTATTGATTCAGTTTGCTTTACTATGCTTATGATATGCCAACAAGGTTAGCTTGGGGTCACTCCTAATCCTAGGTCCCGTGTCCGCGTCCTGGGGGTAGCTTCGGGGCATGACAACTGGTATGAGACGTCTGTACTTATCTTCGAGAGGCTATGATGATTGTTAGGAAACTTCCTTTTTATTTATTCTTTCTTATCATACGTGGTTACTTTATCTAGTCTGAGTTTCCACATGTTCTTTTACCAGATGGCAAGAACCATCATTATTATTACAGTGGCATAGGGTAGGTAGATCACAAGGCTGTTGTTGTGGCCCCAGCTAGGGGTAAGGGTAAGACCCGAGCAAGAGGTTGTTCCTATGGGATGGCGCCAGTTATAGGTTGTGCCCATGGAGTGGGACCTGCTAGAGGCCATGATAGAGAGGTCTCTCCAGAGCCAGATGTTGAGATTGGAGAGGACTAGGTTCCTCCTCCTTTTTTCAGGATACATTGTTGAGGATACATAGTATCTTAGATAACTTTTCTTAGGGTGGTGGGGCAGTAGGAACACCACATGGTTCTCATACGTGAGTAGGGGCTCAGACTCTAGAGCAATGTTAGGCTCTAGTTATTTATCCACACGTGGGTCCCACACCAGTAGTTAGAGTACATATTGCTCATAAAGTAGTCTTGAAAATATGTGATTAACTTAGATGTGAGAGGTTTCAGAAGATGTAACCACCTCAATTTTAGGATGGGAAGAGCGAGCACACTCATGATTTTCTAAATATATGCCACGAGTTGCTAGAGGCGGTGGGTGTGGCTGAGTCGCATGGTGTTCATTATGTTTCACTTCAGCTTCGAGGACCAGCTAGAGAGTGGCAGAGGATGTACATGGGTTTAGGCCAATTGGGTCTCCTTTGGTGACTTGTGATGTATTCTCCAGTGGTTTTTATAACCGCTTCATCCCTTGGAGAGTGAGGGAGGAGAACTGATTGAGGTTTGAGGACTTGAGACATGGTAGCTTATCGGTTGCACAGTATGAGGTATGTTTTTGCTAGTTGGCTAGAAATGATATGGCCATTGTTCCAGATGAGGCAGAAAAGGTCCACATGTTTGTGAGGGGGATGAATTTCTCCATCAGATTGTATGTATTTAGAGTAGCCCGAGAGGGGGATTCTTTCGAGTCCATCGTAAGAACCACTAAGGAGGTGGAATTGATGGTGACAGAGGAGTTTGGGGACCCCAAGAGGGAATGTTCATCAGGTCAATTTTCTAGCGCCTAATTTGGAGGCAGGGGTTCACACAGATGTGGTATCTCTTTCCATCATCATGGACCCATTCATGCATCCATGCCAACAATCAATGGTGGAAAGATATCTCGAGGATCCTACAATATTGGTTAAGCTAGCTATGACAGTTCATTTGGTCAACCATATCAGTTATCTTGTACTAAGGTCTTGTTTTGTGTTTGAGGACCCGGGCCACATGATACAAAATTACCCCATGCAGACTCACTTACTATCCCAGTGTACTTATTAAACTGCTCAAGCTAGAGGGTCAGCGCTTCTGGTAAGGCCGCCAGAGGTCGAGGCCAAGGTCAGTGAGGTAGATGCGGTAGGGCTCTAGTAGTTGTGCTATAGCTCTACAGAGCGGGGGTCGAGGTACTACCTAGTCAATGGTCCAAAATGAACTCATAGACATCTTCAGTACTCTCTGTACTGCCAAACATTGACGGCTTCATTTTAAGGAACTTAGTTAAAGGCTCGTGCTCATTACCAATCATAATAGGAACAAACACCGAATGAAAGAAAGTCTCAGTACCAGAGGCTTCACCCATTGTGGGGGCTTTGGAAGCAATATGATGAGTACCTAGGACCTTAGTAACTAGTACAAAAGGAGTGGCTCCACTTGCTACAAACCCACTCAAAGAATCCAACAGGTGTTGAATTACCTCAGAAGTCATAGGGGGAAGACCTGCACCCCTAGATTGTGCCTCAACTTCTGGTTCAACATACTTATCAATCTCCTTTTTAACCTTTTCCTCAACATGATCCTAGGGTAAGGGAGGGGTTTCTGACCTTGGCCAAACCATTGCTCGAATAGCAGCCCTGGCGGGTGTTGTCCCCTTCTGTCCCTACCTCTGACTCTACATCTACCTTTGACTATTGGTTTCACCATCGAAACTACTACTCTACACTCCATTGTCTGTAGTAGTTACCATTTGTGGATAAAAAATGAAGGAGTCTAGATACAAATTTGGATCATTAGATACCAATTGGAATTAAGTTATAGCACGAAAAAGAAGAAATAAGATAATTTTCCTAAAGTCCTATAAAAAAGTACAAACGTCTTTATACCGCTCCGCATGACTCTACTAGACCCATTTTAGTTCAATGATATCAACAAACGTAAGAATCTGATACCAACTTTGTCAGGATCTTGACCCACCGTGAGTGACACAAACACTAACCCTTCAGTGGTAGAACCAACTACCAACCCCAAACATAAATCATCAAACTATATAAGAAGTAAAGTCATTATATGAAACACTAATAAAGTTGTTTTAAATAATTAAAAGGCCGAGTTCCAATTAACTCGACCAGTCAATAAAACAATTGCGGAATGAACTCTGTATAACGTAAAAGTCATAGTACCAAAACATATAAAAAGTCTAGGATAAGGGGATGCAACCCCAATCAGAAAACACAAATCTAAAGTTTAAAATATCATTGTCTGAAAGAAATGGTCAACAAGGTAGGGAAGAATCCATGGCATCCTGGAAGAGGTAGCTCACCCATGGATTCAGATGTCACACGTCTCATAATTGATGTCTTAAAGCAGCCTCTTGTAGATGTATTATACTTAACAAAGAAAGAGCAAGTGCAATACAAATACACAATCATAGTGTACTAGTTGGATCATCTGCTAGCTTCAATATGTGAAATATGAACAGACAAACACAACATAGTAATCATATAATACATAATCACAAACATAAGTACCACATATCCCGGACTCCCAGTCCTTACCTTGAATTAACATATAAAGTAAACATGAACCATCACATCAAAACAATCAAGTTTGGTTCTCTCATGGAACCCACACATACAAGCTATAAGTATAATGTCATGGTACCAAATCCCATTGTTAGTGTACTGATGTGGTACCTGTTCCAGATGTTAGTATACTAGTGTGGTATCGGTTCCAACAGTAGTATGTGCAAGAGTAGCATCCGGTCCTAATCATCAACACATAATACAATCACAACCATAATGAATCACAATCACACATGTACATTCATGTAACACATTTTTTTCATGCGACTAACAACATCTTTTATTTCACATTATTTATTTACAATTTCCCTAATTATATATCATGCATGAATTATTAACGATGCAATTTACCAGCACATATAAAATAAATGGGAAAAATCACATCCATCACCTATATCAAATTAAGCCTGGGAAACTCTAAGAAACTTGAGTTTTCCCCTTGTTATGAATTGCAGATTGCTCTTGGTTTGTGTCATGACCCAGGGGTACACCCTAGACGTAACAGGGCATACAAGACCCTGAGAGGCCTCGTAAGCCACTTATCTTTCATAACATAAGATAATAAAATTTAGAGAAAATTTAAAACATTTTCAACACAATCAAAGTCTTTATAAAACAAAGCGGAAGTCTATTACACTTTGTCTCAAACCATCTAAAACATGAATATCTTTGGGACACAACCCATACAATAGCTCAAAACATAAAATGAAAGACATAAGGAAATGGTGGTCAAATCCTCGAATGCTATGAGGACTCACCAAATCTTCAAATCTTGCTCTACTATGATCCTAACCACGAGGATGAGAGTCGAGATCACCGGACCCTACATTCGGATAAGAAATATAGGCAAGAGTATGCGTTAGTACAAATATGTACTAAATATGATAGCCAACATAAATATCAACATACGCATAAGAGATAACAACATAAGTCATAAGCATAATCAATGCACGTAATTCATCATAACATAGGAGGAATACTTCTTGAAGTAACCTCAACTTATCCTTAGTCAAGACTTGGGTTATCCACCTCTAGTCTTGCATATAATGGAAAGCAAGTCAAGCAACAATCTAACATCATCATACATTACATCATAATCTAGCTTATCTTTTATAGACATGGGGAATCACATCTCTGCCTTACTATAAAGGAACATGGGTAGTTGTCTCTAGTCCTTATATGGATCATGGGTACTCGCCTCTAGTCCAACTTAACATATGGATCATGGGTACTCGCCTTTAGTCCAACAACATGTGACATGGGTATTCGCCTCTTGTCATTCCATAAGGAATATGGGTACTCGCCTCTTGTCCAATCATATCATAAGAACGTGGGGAGTCGCCTCTTGTTCAAATTTAAGGAATAAGGGAAATCGCCTCTTTATCCTACTTCATGGAATATGGGTAATCGCCTCATATCCATCTCATTTGGAGGTCATGGGTAATGGCCTCTAGCCTCATCAATTTCTTAGTCATTAGCATTAGATTCATTTTAGGTGAGCAATCCTTTCAACCTACAATCATTCAATGTGATAAAGACTTTCAAATTCATACATAAGCAATTCATGTATTCCTTCCACAACAATCATATCAATAATCAACAATTCGTAATATAAGTTTTACTCTCAAAGCACTACACCTCACAATCATTATACATACTTCACTCTCAAAGCAAGTAATATCATAATCATCACATTTGCTTCACTCTCAAGAAATTCTAATCATAAATCATCATATATGCTTCAATCTCAAAGCACTTCCAATGTATCTCATCAATCCTATAAGAATACATCTAAACCCATAAATTCTCCTTTCATGGCTTCAAACCCAATTATATCTATATCATCTTTATAGACATGGGTACATGTAATTTCATCCTTAAAACAAGTAATTCTATCTATTTAATCATAAACAATCATAATCCACTCAATTGGATCAACATTCATCAATACCCACAACATTAGAAGAAACCCTAACTCAAATTGGGGAATTTCATCTTCTCAATTGGGAAAATCTTAGGAACTCCATGGATGGAAGGAATCCATGGATGAAAATCTATCATACCTTGATTACAAAGCCCACAAATGCTTGAGGATTGGAGAATTGATCTTGATCCCAGCTCCAACTTTTTATTCTTCTTCAAGTTCTAGAGAGACTTATTTTGAGAGGACTTTGGATTTCTTTTGGGTGAGTTTGAGAGAATGAATGAATTTAGGGGGTTAAAAATACTTATATAGGTGTCCTAGGCTTGTGTAAAATGACACCACTTTGATTTAATTAAAATCAGAAAATACCCATGTGCCCCTGAAACTTAACTGCCAACCACCACCGATAGACCCAGTCGACGGACCGTGGCTGGCCCACGGCCCATCCTGGTGGACCTTCATTTGGTGTCAGAAACATGGATTTTGGCTATCGAACCACGGACCATGGTCTGACCTACGGTCCATAGGTCTGGCCTTGGTCCTGGACCTCAACCACACTGGAAGGGTGGCCAACCCACTGACCCACCTACGGTCCGTGGTTCAACCTACGAGCCGTGGTTGGCCTCCGTGGCTGGCACCTGCAACTTCCCAAAATTTGGTTCATTTCCCTTTTTCAGATACGGAGTGTTACAGTCTGAAACAATAAAAAACAAAACAATCAATTAATAATGACCTAAAAATACCCAAATTATAACAAAATCCTAGATCCCAGGCCGTTCCCATGATCATCTCACCAAACAAGGGTCTTTTCTACAACTAATTCAAGTTAAAACCCTTCCCCAAGAGTAACACCCTATATTCTAATGCTTAAGAATCAAAATATAAGTCGGGGAAGTAATTAACTTACATTTATTGAAGAATTTGGCGAAAAATTGAAGAAAGATGCACTAAATCTCCCTTCCTTTTCCCAAGAAAGAAGTTGTAGAAAATAAGAGGTTTTGAGTCTTTTTTGCACAAAAACTTGACTAACCCTTCTATAGCGTCCCACCTGCTATAGGGAAAATTAATTTATCCATCTATAGCGGCTTGCAATGAAACAGAAATTCACAATTCCTCCCGGAAGCCCCTATTTCGCAACACACCTTCAAACCTTAACGTTTTATACTATTCCCTTCACGCCAAGTTTGATAGGGGAAGTTTTACTCACCTGATGGAATCCTGAATATCTTAGATTCTATGAAACACAATCCAAGCTTAGACATACCACCTAATCCACTCCCAAATTTCTCTAGACCTCACATTGATCAGATTTTGTCCAAGACTGGTCTTCTCTAGAATTTTCAAGTCGCTATCCAAAAAAAATTCTAACCCAATTCTTTCACCATTGGTGTATCATAACGACCGAAAAGGGTCATTACAAATTTGGAGTTGCATTCTTCATGCATTTTCTTTTTTGAATAGCTTGAAAAGAAATTTACATGAAGTTGGAAAGAAGAACATGAAATCATCCTTTTTTGTACTTGAAAATCAGCAAAACAAAATTAGAAAGAGAAAGTGTTTCTTTCTTTTCCGAAGCTAAGCTTATTGTGTTTGGTCTAATTAGTGCAAAGTAAGTTTTGGGCTATAATTTTACAATATAAATAAGGTAATTGTATATTTTTAAACGTTTCCCAAAAATAGAGAATCCAACATTATATATGGTATAAACAATTTTATTATAAAATTTATATATAGCTCTGTAAATGTAATCCTAAATTTTATATCGAGAATAAAATTCTTTCTGATGTGTTCTCTATATTTAACAAAGGTTTCTTTTATTGTAATTACCCTGCGTCATACTTTATTCACTTTTTATGATGTTTATTGTACTTTAGTAATTTTACATAAGGTAAAGTTTAATTTTTATTTTGGGTGATAGTGGAAAAGTTGATATAAGTTATTCTTACTATCAAGTTTGACTAATATTTGGAGTTCTATATGGTATAGACAATTTTAGTATAAAAGTTATATATAGTTCTGTAAATTTAATCCTAAATTTTATATTGAGAATACAATTATTTCTGATGTGTTCTCTAAATTTAACAAAGGTTTCTCTTATTGTAATTACCATACGTCATACTTTATTAACTTTTGGTAATGGTTATTGTTCTTTAGTAACTTTACTTAAGGTAGAGTTTAATTTTTAGTTTGGGTGATAGTAGAAAAGTTGATATAATTTATTTTGACTGTCAAGTTTGACTAATATTTGGAGCTAAATCAGATTAGATTAATTTGATATTTTATTATTACAAGTAAGATATTCAAAAGTAACAAAAAATTATTATATGTTACAATTTTCTTATATCAACATAAGATAGTAAAATCGGATACGGGGAGAACTTAAGGAAAACATAAACTTCTGTGAGTCAAAGTGAAATTTGTCTAAAAAGTTGGATGAGTTTTTGGAACTTGAAAGCTTTTTGAAGACAGATATTTTAAAATTTGATCCAAAATCTATAGTTGAATGCTAGTTTTATCCATAAGATATATATTTTTCCATTTAAGGGGAAATCAAAGTTCCAGACTTGATTAACAATCTTCCAGATGAAGCTTTTACACAAATAGTCTCATTTCTTCCGGCTAAAGAAGCTGGATCAACTAGAGTATATTCCAAGTGTTGGAGATTCCTATAGATATCCTTATCTCGGCCTTTTTAGGATATACAACAAATCAACAATCTCCGTACCAAAAGTTTCACCACTGTTGACAAGGTTCTTTCATCTCTCTTTTCTAATGTTGATTTTTTTTTCAATTTACATCACTCCCCACAAGATTGGTTATGCTTTTAGCATGCTTCGTTGAATCGAATTTTAAAACAATAAAAAAAGACTTGAATGAGTTTCACCTTTTTTGATAGAATTACTATAACAAATTTTGTTGAGGTCAATTTTTGCATTGAATTTGGGAGAGCGTGTTTTTCGTAAAAGTGTTCTACATAGATCTAGGAAACCAATTTCAGGGGAGATTTCATCATTTGTGTGGCTTAATGAATATGTTCTAGCAGTTGAATTACCTTTTAAAGGTTGTGGCTCTCATGGTAAGACCCTAAAACGCGGAGGTCACATTGTGGGTGAAAACACCCTAATCTTAATCCTACATAGTTGCATGTTTTGGAGAAATTGACCCTTTATCGCTATTTCTACTTATCAAGCAATGTGAGCATTCATCACTAGAAACTAAAGTTATGAGAGAGTTTTATATGAATGTACAATAATTTTTCCTAATTTCTGAAAACCTAGAAAAGTTGGTGTTAGAAGACCCTTTCTTTTCATCCAAAAAATCTCAAATTTTGTGTCCAAACCATTGGGATTGCACTCCAAAAGGTAGCTCAGGGACATTTGTCTAAAAAACTCAAAGTTTTGGACACAAATTTTGAGATATTGTTGATGAAGGAAACAATCTTTAAACACCAATTTATCTAAGCTTTGATAAATTAGGCATAAATTTTGTTCACACATATGATAAATCTCTAATAACTTGAGTTTTGATGAATTCTCACATTAATCGACATGTAGGAATAGTGATGAAGGGTGAATTTCTCCAAAATCTCACAATTATTGAGGATTTCAATTAGAGTATTATTGACCACTAACCAATTTCTAAGTTTTAAGATCTTAATATTGACACAACCTTTAAAGGGTAAACTATATTTTTATACATATTCATTGAACTCCACAAATTGAAGAAATCTCCCTTGGAATATGTTTCCTTTCCATATAACTCTTTCCCTAACAAATTTCTCTCCCAAATTCGATACAAAAAACCACTTGGACAAACTCATTATAGTGATTCTATCACACGAAAGTGAATTCATTCAAGTCTTCTTTCATTTTTCTAAAACTCCATCCACCAGAGCATGTAATCGAAGCAAGCTCAAGTTCGTGGGGGTGATGTAAGTGGAAAATTTGACATTAAAAGAGAGTGATAAAAGAACCCTGTCTACAATAGCGAGACTTCTAGCACGGTGATTTGTTGATTTGGTATAGATCCAAATAAAGTCGAGACAAGGAGTTTCTATTGAATCTTCAGCATTTGGAATATACGCTAGTTGCTACAGCTTCTTTAGTTTGAAGAAATGAGATTATTGAGTGAAAAACTTCATCCGGAAGTTTGCTAATCAAATCTGGAGTTTTTCTTTCTCCATCAATGGTGATATCATTAAGCTTTTGTTTTTTCCATTCTGAATTTTGAGAGAATTCTAGGCTAGGAAGACGAAATCAAGAAAACTTTTAAGCACTTTTATAGCGTATCAGTAAAATAAAGCTTCAATGACAAAAGAAGGATTAGAATCAATAATATCCCAAACAACTTAAAAGAAATGAGCAGTGAAATCTAGAGAGAGCTATTCTAATGATTCGATCGGTCATTTTTTAAAATATTCATGAAATAATCATTTTAACCCTCCGGATCGTGACCCCGAGTCTTAAATGTTTGAGTTTTGAAAGTTGCTTTTGAATTTTGAGTGAAAAGTTGAGAATTTGGTAAGTTTGTGTTTTTTGAAAAGCTAAGTTGCTTAAAAGTGGTTTTCAGAGTCTTTTAGAGTTTCGTGTGTCAAAATGGAATTATGTCAATTTCATCAGTTCCAGAATGTTGAATTTGGTTTTTGAGATTGTAAGTTTGAGATTCGGAGTCTTTCTGAGGATTGGAGGTCCTAAGTTGTGAAATTGTGGAAATTTATCATTTTGGTTGGCTTTGGTCAACATTCGGGGTTCAGATGCTCGGATCAGAATCCCGAGAGTTCTCTTGGATTCGGGGGATGATTTTAGGCCTAGGTGAGGTCTTGGTTGATTTTTGTGAGGTTCCGAGCTTGTTTTAGCGTTTTAGGCGTTGAGTTAATTTCATGTGTTTTTCACATATGTCGGGTCAACGAGGCCTCAGATTCGTATTTCAACCATTCCATTTAGTTTGGAACGATTGATTATAATTGATTTGCATATGTGGCTTGTGTTTACGAGGTTTTAAACGAATCCCGAGGGTCCTTTTGATGCTTTGAGACTTGGTTGTGTTTTCTGGTGCTACAGGCCTCACTTTTGTGAAGGTCTTGTCACTTAAGCGACCTCCACTTAAGCTAAGGACCTATCACTTAAGCGACCTACACGTTAGGGAATGAGGCTTCACTTTTACAAGAGCCAAGTTTTTAGCGGGTTTTGCTTTTGCGAACCCTTGGCCGCTTTTGAACATCTCAGAGGGGTTTTGACCTGCAAATTTTGGGGTTTAAGCCCCTTTTTCAATTTTTGAGCTTGGGGAACCCTTGGAGGTGATTCGTGAAAGGTTTTATTGTGCAAAATCATTTGGGTAAGATTTTATGACCCTAAAACTTCATTTTCCTTTGATTATTTATGGATTTTAACATCAAAATATGAGATTTTGATTGGTAAATGATAAGGTTTTTCAAGAACTCAAGTTCGAAACTAAAATGAAGGTTATAAACTGATTTTGGTCCCTTTATCGAAATGATTTTCACCAATGAGTTCCTAAAGCCTTTAACCTCATTTTAAAGTATTAAATTTTGGATTCAAACCATCTTTTTTAAAATTGGATTTTGAGTTGATTGACTCATTTTTAAAAGAAATTGATGCTGGTATTGTTTGTTTCTGGTAATTTATTGTGAATACTTGCTTGTATATAGATTGTGTGACTTTAGAAGTGATTCAAAAAGGGAAGATGTTATTCCCAAATTACACCTTCCTAAAGAAGTACAATAGGTCATTATCAAATAAAGAATCTAACAGAGGTTAGGGTCGATCTCACGAGGAATATAGTCTAGACTTAGGCTAATTTATTGTTGATTGTACTTTAGTCAGATTATCTTCGTAAAAATGGGGGGTTTTATAACATAAAATATTGATTGGTTGATTATAGTAACAAGTAACCAAGTAACATAATTTAATATTTTGTTAACCCAATAAAACATGAAACTAGGGTGTATGAGTTCCCCCCAAGTTCTTAATGTAGTAAACATGATAATAGTAACCATTATATAGTGTTTGACATGCAAAGCCGGTAAGTTAGGTATCTCCTAAGTGCTTGGCCCTCCAAGTAGGAAATTTCACCACACAACTTGGTCAGTCTACGGGTGTATGCTTTACTAACCCTTACCCTTGACCCCAAATTTGCCCTCACATCTTTAGGTTAGGCTATTAGACAGAGGATTATCAACGCTAAATCTCCTTTATTTAATCTCTTTTCCCATTCTTTACTCCCTTGGTAGAGTAAGTAGGAATAAGGTGAGTTCTAACGTTGTGTATCATTAAAAAGCATTCAAAACGAAGAGATCAACGATACATGAATAAACACTATTCAAGGATTACTTAATTATTAGGTCAACGTTATCATTACTCATGGTTCCCACAACCTAATTGTGGATATAGATGCTCATGCTTGGGTGTTCACAATTCATAATATGTTTGCTAAAATAAATCACGAACTTACATTTAGAATAGATGAAATCTGGAATATTGAATTGATGAACAAAAACCAATTTTATAAACTGCACTTCAAGAAATTAAATTCACAAAGTGTTTGCAAGTTAATTCTCAAAGCCAAAACAAAAAATATCAAATTGTCTAACTCCCAAAAATAAAAATTACAACTAATATTTATAGACACCAAATCCTAATTAAAGTAGAAAAGGAAATATAGGAAGAGTGGCTTCGATAGTCAAATCTGCGGATCATGAACTATGACTCCTAGGTCAAACTAAGGCTCGTAGGTCAAACCCGTACAAGGCAGCTTCTTCAAAAGGTCATATGAACAATTTCTTCAAACATGATCTACGTATCGTAAATCTTATTACAGTCCATCCTGCTAATCTGTCGTTCAGGTACCAGAGCTCAATATCTCTAAAGATTCCTATTAGTGGTTTCTACGGCTCATAAAAGTTCCTACGGCTTATCATTTTCTTCTGTCATTCTACACTTAGCTCCAAAAATCAATTCATCGAACCATGACTCATTCCTATAGGTTGGAGGTCAGAATATGACTCGTAGATTAAGTTGTAAAAACATAAAAAAAATATGATGCTTCATTCATTATCATTCCAACTGCTCAAAAACTTTTTTTCTTGCAAAATACAAGTACAATACCATCACATCTACTAACAAATACTTAACACACTGGGAAAACTCCAAGTTTAAAGCATCAAGAGTACCGTAAATATTTCGTATATCAACACCCTCAACTTAAAATCGTTGCTTGTCCTCAAGCAACACTACTAACTCTAAATGACACAATGCAAAAGCAAACCTAAAAACTCAAACAATCATATGTCATTATTGTCAACATTCAACCCTCTTTATTACTTTTCAGCATTGTGCATTCATTAAGTTCAACAACAAGCCAACACATGCGGATCAATTTATGACATAGGCATACCAATAGACATATTCACATACAGAAATAACAATCACCAAGATACCAACTCTTCAATAATGTAACTTGCACTCTTACCGCAAAGAAATCACTTTGTTCACACATGAATTGAGTTATAGTTGAATTTTAGTGACTCATTATACGCTCATGCTCAGAGTTGAATTCAATACAGTACATGCACAATACCATAGACTTGTCCTTATTTTCTATGTCTCAAAACCATTAAATTAAAATCATTATAAGACTTTTCTAGCTTGTAACGTAGGCTCAGGGTCAGGTATGATATATTTGGATGTTAAGCAACTTTTATGCCTGTAACATTGGCTATTTTCCTCTTTTTCAACCAATCCTGGCATTGTCTTAATTTTTCTTTTTTCTATATTGTTCATTGACGCTCAAGTGTGACTTTGACTTGATTTTCTTGCTTGATTCAACTTTTCTTCAACTTTAAGCTTTTCATGCTCTTATCTTTGTATTTTGTTTATTCAACAACACCATCTTACATATTTTAAAATATTTTTCTTCTATTCTCAACACAAAATTCTTTTCATACCCCCTCTCTTTTCTTATTTTCCTATATAGTATCCACCCTTAACTTAGGTTTTTAGCATGATATGAGATGCACGGTGTCCCAAACAAGACCAAGGCCAAAACTAAGGTGAATAATTTTCCTCTCAAATAGTGACCTTCAACTTTGGTTTTTAGCCTGAGTTGAGGTACACGATATCAAGGAGAGACCAGGGCCATAACAAAGTTTAATGATTTTCCAGTGGAATGCGAATTGAGTGAATTGAAAGAATGGTCTAATTTAGGCTGAACAATTTGGATCAAAGGGAGAAATTGTTTTATTTGGTTGGTTGTTTTTAGGCTTAAGTGGACTCAATTTCAACAGTGGCCTATGATCCGTATTCACAATTAAATCGTCTTAGCAAGACTAACAATGCAAGTTCTAGATTGATATATACAATACGACTAAACAACTATTATCTCACACACATGACACATTGTTTCACTTATAAAATTATCAGTGTATCTTGTTCATGATTCAACTTAAGTCAAGTTACCCAGTCGGTTCCTATCATGTCATACAAAGATCCTACATAGTTGACTTATCAATCACACAAATATAGCATGAATCTCAAATTTTTTGAAGGTATCAATTCCATGTTCTAATGCCATCATGATTTTATTTCTAGTCTACTTCTACAATTTACATCCTAAACATGCCGGTTCAACAGAAAGTAAATGATCCTCGGGGAAAAAGAACACAAACAAGAAAACCACAAGGCATAAGTATAACATTCAGGTTATTCGACTTCACCCTTACACATGAATCAAGATTACTTTAAGAAGTATCTCACATGTGATTGAAGATGATGTCTACTTGCATTGGCCATATTTTATGACTTATGTTTTCTAACTCTTTTATATCATGTTTTAACTTGATCATTGCATATTACGAAAATGCCCTGTTACCATGATTTTCACACTTCATGCATCGCTATCATACTTGGTACATATTTGTACTAACGCATACTCTTGCCTACATTTCTTATCTATATATAGGGTCCGACGCTCCAGACTCGCACTTCTGTGGCTAGGATCTATTAGTAGAAGATTGAAGATTTGGTGAATCCTCATGTTTCGAGGACCGAGCCTTACTTCACTATGTCTATATATTTCAGTTTTAAAATTGATGTATGGGTTATGTCCCAATTACTTCTTATGTATTAGATGACTTTGAAACATCGTTAGTTTTCCGCTCTTCTCTATAAAACTCTCTGTTTTGAAATGATCTTTTAAATCTCTTGATTTCGATTATCTTGTCTATGTATGCTAAGTGGATTGTATAGGGCCTCTCGGGGTCCTATACGATATGTTACACCGAGGGTCTACCTTGGGTCGTGACAATTATAGTATTTCTAGCCACCAAACATTGATTCATCAATTTCACCCAATTTATTCACCTTTGTTCGAGTTTCCAGGGAGCTAATTAAGCCTACCTCAAGCCTATTGCAAAGGAGTTTCACTCCCCTTCCCCCTTTTGAGTTTCACCCCTCTCTGCTTATTGAGGTCATTAAGGCCTCTAGTGTTCCAGCTTAGAAGCCTAACCATGACCCTCAGAAGAATTCCCTTCCTCCTATTATGTCACGATCCAAAAATAGATGTCAAGACACATGTCTAAATCCACCAAGACAAGTCATGCTAAAACTCAACCATTCGAAAGAAATGCAGAAAATAAAGCAGTAATAACATAAGTGTCGAAAAGTTAGCCAATTTCATAAAACATCCCCAAAAATCTTGTTGTCAACGTGTACAAGCCTCTAAAGCATTACAACATATTTGAAAGATAATACAAGTCTCAAAGTATTTGGTTCTAGAATAGAACAAAGAATAAAGTAATGAACAAGCGGGTGCGCCGAGATCACAAGCAACTACCTCTCAATGTTTTCTTAGAAAGCCTCGGAGAAAGATGAAGAAAAATGATCACACAGGTCCGGGCTTGGAATTTACACAAATGTATAAGAAATGAGTGAGTACCAAACAACACGGTACTCAACAAGTAACCTGCTAAAGAAATTTAAACTAAGCTAGAATACGAGTACTACCTTCATCCCAATCGAACCTCCTCAACTACAACCTACATAGAAATAAGCTCAACCTAACAATTTACAGTTCACAACTCACAAGGCATAACAATCATAGTCCAACAGTCACAGTTCAACAATAAACAAGTATCAAGTTCATCAAATCATAATAGTCAAACAGTAGCCCGGAACAATTTCCCATCAGTACAATACCACTCGCCATAACTATTTCCCATCGACATAATATCACTCGCCGGAACCATTTCTAATCAGCCTAATATCATTAGCCAGAACCATTTTTCATTGGTACAATATCACTAGTCGGAACCATTTTCCATCAGCATAATGACCCCATGTCTCATCATAATATACATAATCAATGCAAATAGATAATTTCACACCATAAGAAAGAGATAATAAACTGAAGCAATTCAAGTCCACAATAATGTCATCAATAAACAAATTAGGATCAACACTCAAGGCAATTAAAAAACACAATTACTATCACGTTGCCCTTTTCATTTAATCCCTTTTGCATTCATTAAGACCAATCAAATGGAGTAATTGAACCCATCATCCTATTACCATTACTCTCCAACACATAAAATGAAGGGAAATACAAGATTCTATAGTTTTTACAAGGTTTAGAAGTTTACTTGCCTTAATTCAATCAAAAGTCAATCTGAGACTTGAGCTTTTCCTTTTCGAACAATGTCCAAAGCCACACAATTTAAACAAACAATTAATCACAATAAAATTCCTGAAATAACAACATCCATATCATACACTTTGAAAAATGGGTCAAATCAACTAAAAATCAATTTTTAAAATGAGGGTTGAATCCATAAATCATTACTTAAAAACATTACCCAAGGCATTTGGAGCTCATTGGTGAAAACCATTTCGAAAAAGGATTTGAAACTAATTCACAATCATCATTTTACTTAAAAAATCAAAGTTCTTGAAAACCCCCAATCTATCATATCAAAACCTTGATTTGAATAATTATAATCATAAATAATAATGGGTAAATTAAGATTTAAGATTAGAAATTGTTACCAAAATATTTCTTCTCAACAACTTTGTTTAAATTTCCACACCCAAGCTCTTAAAACTCAAAAATTGAGAAATAGGAATAAAAACCCCAAAATTTGGAAATATTCTATTCAAGGGTCCTCCACGAACATGGACCCCTATCTGCGAAGTGGACTTTAGTGAGGTCCGATCCTCCACAAACGAGGAAGTCTCTCCATGAACGCGGGGTCTAGCTTTCTCCACTTCGCGAATGTGGTGGCTCTCCCGCGAATGCGGGGACCCACTCACAGGCCCTTCTTTGAATGCGACCAAGCTCCACAATCGCAGGGGACACCAGCTATAGTAGCAGAAATCAGCCAACCACAACATGTGTTGTTGAGTTGTAGCTATGGACAACTGTCTTTTTCATGTACAGACACTCTCAGTCTCTCCTGGAATCTGGTGTCTCACTCAGGGGTGGACCCACGTGTCGTCGAGGGGGTTCACCCGAACCCCCTCGATAAAAAATTACATCGTATATATAAGGTGAATTTTTTGGATTTATGTGGATATATATATTTTGAACCCCCTCAATGACAAGGTGAAAGAAATAGCCCAGAGACAGCTCCCTTAAAAATTAAGCGTGACGTCCAGGGTTCGAATCCCTGGGTTAGCGTTTTATTTTTTAGTTTTTTACTTTTAGTTTTTTTTTAGTTCCAGTTTCGATTTTCACATTTTTTTTAGTTTTTTTTTTTAATAAAACGTGCTAAAATGTAGTGTTAAACCCAAAAAATTCAAGGGTCCCATACTCCCATTCCTAAAAGCTAATAACTTTTTCACTTTCCAAATCCCTAAATCACTTCCTTAGTTCTACTTCTTCCCCAACACCCAAAACTCAAATATTAAAATTGTCTCCTATAATATTCTATGGTTGATTGTTTCATACTTGATACTTCATTCTTGAATCTCACATTCAATTCGAAATGGAAAATCAAAGCTCATGCTTATTGCTTAGAAGGTAAAAGCCCTTTTCTCTTCTTCTTCTTATTCTTTTCTTTCAATTTTCAAGAAATTAAATGGGTCTTTATTTTTTAAGGTTGTAGACTTGCAGACTGTAGTATCTCTGATTATCTGAAGTGGAGGCTCAAAGCTAAAATCAAAAGAGTTGATTGTTTGTCTTTTCTCCAAGGTAAGCTCTTCTCTCCATTTTCTTGAAAAGTTTGTCTTTCTTGATTGAATATTGGCTATCTTCATTTTAAATTTTGAAATTGTTTTGATTGTTTTTTTCTATTCTTTCTTTGATAGTCGTAACTAGATTGATGAACCATTTGAATTTTGATGGTAATATCTAATGTAATTTGTAAAAAATTATCTTTAATGCATTTAACAATTTAACTATTTTGTATAGATTCATAGTCAATGGAGAAGTACTTTTTTAAACTATCAAATTCAAGTTCTATTGCTCAGAATCAACCTAACCGGGAAGAAAATGCTAATCATTTGGAAGTACCATCACATTCTTCTCAAGAATTTGATTTAAGTTCTTTAAAGGCTGATCCAGGTGAAAGAACTCAAATCTTGGAATTTCATCCAAATCATCGTGACACTATTAGAAGAGCTTATCTCCAAAACAAAACCTTGTCAACCTCTATTAAGAGAGTTTCCACAAACAGACATTTTTGGAGATATGTGTCGTTTTAATCATAAATGGTTTGATGAATTTCCTGATTGGTTAGAGTATAGTATAACTAAAGATTCAGCCTTTTGTTTGTATTGTTATTTATTCAAGAAAAATAACAATCTTCAAGGCGGAGGTGAAACATTTTCGAGTGTGGGGTTAAGAAGTTGGCATAAAAAAGCTAGTTTGCTAACACATGTTGGTGGGCATACTAGCATTCACAATCAGTCAAAAAGAAAATGTGAAGATCTAATGCGACAACAACAATCCATACATTCTTCATTTGAGAAACAATCTAATCAAGATAAGCATGGATATCGGATCCTCTTAGCAGCTTCAATTGATGTAGTAAGACTTCTTGTGAAACAAAGCTTGACATTTCGAGGTCATGATGAATCTAAATTATCACTTAACAGAGGTAATTTTCTTGAGATTCTTTCATTTTATGCTCAAAAGTGTGATGAAGTTCTTAAGTTTGTATTGGAAAATGCTCCTTAAAATGACCAAATGACTTGTCCAAAGATTCAAAAAGATATTGTAATTGCTTGCAATATTGAAACAATTAAGGGCATCATAAAGGAACTAAATGGTGATTAGTTTTTCTTATTTGTTGATGAATCTTTTGATGTTTCACGCAAGAAGCAAATGGCGGTTGTTTTACGATATGTTGATAGAAGAGGATTTGTGATGGAGAGACTTCTTGACATTGTTCATGTTAAAAATACTAGTGCTTTATCTCTAAAAGAAGCAATTTTCAATTTACTTTCTCAACATTCCTCAAGTCTATCTTATGTGCGTGGACAATGCTATGATGGAGCAAATAATATGCAAGGTGATATCAATGGCCTTAAGATGTTGATTAAGAAAGAAAGTAGATCGGTTTATTCCATACATTGTTTTGCTCATCAACTTCAATTAACTCTTGTTGATGTTTTTTAAATATATCTTCAAGTTGGAGAACTTGTTCATTTGGTTTCAAATATTTTAATGTTTTGGCGGCTTCTTATAAACGTATGGATGATTATCGAGAATCTCAAAAAAAAAATATCAAGAAGCTTTTGATATGGGTGAGCTTAAAATGGGTAGAGGCTTGCATCAAGAAGTTGGTATTTCTAGAGTTTGCGATACTCGTTGGGGATCCCAATTCAAATATTTTAATTGTTTTATTCTCAAGTTTGGTACAATTATGGACATTCTTGATAATATTGTTGAAACTGCACAATCTATGGATGAAAGATCCAGGGCAACAGGATATATCTGAATTGCTCAAACTTAGGAGGTTGCATTCATGTTGCATTTGATGAAACAAGTTTTAGGAATTACTAATGATCTTAGTACATGTTTACAAAAAAGAGCAAGACATTGCAAATGCCATGCTACTGGTTAAAGTGGCCAAGAGAAGGCTACAAGAGTTGAGGGAAAATGAAAGATGGGATTTATCTGTTGTTGAGGTTTCTGCATTTTGTATCAAGTATAATATTGTGGTGCCTAATTTTTATGAGCCGTATGTTAATTCTGGAAGATCACGGTGTAAATCTGCTGATTATACTGTTTTTCATCATTATCGTGTTCAAGTATTTTGTAAAATAATTGATTGGCAATTGCAAGAACTCAATGATCGTTTTAATGAGGTGACAACCGAGTTGCTTTATGGAGTTGCTTATTTGAATCCGGTAGACTCATTTTCAAGTTTTGATATCCTGAAAATAATGAGAATGGCTAAATTATATCCTGATGACTTTGATGAACTTAGCATGTGTGCACTTGAGAATCAACTAGCAAATTACATTATTGATGTCCGTGATATCTATAAAAGGTTCTCTGATTTACATGGGCTTTGTGATCTTTCAAAAAGATTGGTTCAGACAAAAAAACATTCATATTATCTTCTTGTATTTCGTTTGATGAAATTCGCTTTGCTTCTGCCAGTTGCCACTGCATCCGTTGAAAGAGCTTTTTCGGGAATGAAATTTATTAAGAATGAGTTGCGAGGTCGAATGAATGTTGACTTCTTGAGCGGTTGCATGATTCATTTTATGGAGAAGGATGTGTTTAAGGATGTTTCAACAGATGATATTATTTTATCTTTTCAAGCAATGAAACCTCGTCGAAAAGTATTGTAAACGTGCTTTAGAAGTATTAGCACTGACCTCTTTTTGGAGTTTGTAGTTAGCACTCTAGTCCTAGAGTGAGACATTATGAAGTGCTAATTTTTTTTGTTCTAGTTAGCTCCATTTTTTGCTCTACTTAGCATCCTAGTTCTAGATTGACATATTGTAAAGGGCTAACTTTTTGTTTCACTGTAATCACTCATGTTAGTTTCGGATTTCTTGTAACGAAACTAACTTTTGTACCTATAAACTATATACTACTACTTCCTTGAAAATTTATTTTGTTGGCTTATTTACACGTTTATACTTTTATTTTTCGAACCCTCTGAACGAAAATCCCTGATCCGCCACTGCTTTCACTAGATCCCGAAGTTTGTTAAATCATCAAAACTTCACAGTCATCTCAAAATAACACCATCCCATATGCCCTAACTAAAATTTCCTAGAATAGACATGTTAGTCAAAACCAGGCCAAAGAAAGCTGAACTCCCTCACCTTTTGACAAATGCATGATTGTGTGTGTTGAATAATTTGACTTTAGTCCTATGCTATATAATAATTTCTTTTAGTTGTTGAAGGAGTTAGAGTGAATAAGAAATAACATCTTACACTTTAATGAAAAGATTATCCTTTGCTGAAAAGTAGTCCTTCATGAATATGGGAGCTCATTCCATTTTTTCTTGTTAACTTGTATATAATAAGTCAATACTCGATCGACCAAGACTCTTTCTTAGTGAAGTGGGAATACCACACCAAATCAGACGGGCAAATTACGAAGAATAAGTGGTTTCATCCGATCGATGAGATAATTTAATTTTTAGTCGGCTAATTGAGAATTCAATCAACTTTCTTACTAAACAAGTTCTTCAATTTTTATTTTAGAATTTTTGTAAGGTATTTGGAGTGAAAATTTGTGAAAAAACTTTTCGCTTTCGTGAATCGGGTGCTTTTCATGTAAAAATTTCATGTCGCTTTTACACCTCTTATTCTCCACTAAGAAACCTTGAAGAAACATACTCCTCCAGTTCATTGTACTTGTTCATTATACTATAATAATTGTCGAACAATATTTATCTAGTTTGAAAAATCAAGAGATAACTTATTCTTTTATGTCTATTTTATCATTGATTTTAAATATTGTATTCAATATATAATACATTTCCAAAGCATTAAATTAAATATATTTAAAGGGTAATATATAGTAATATTACTCCTATTATTTATTGTTTCTTAATGTGTGTGACTATGGATGACAATGGGGCTGTGTAGGGAGGGGGCGGGGCAGGTTGAGCTTAACCCGCAAAAAATTTTATCCACCCCGCCCCGCATAGGCCCGCCCCACATAATTTTTTTAATATTTTCTTTTTCTAGTTATGTTTGATACTAAAAATAAAATTCATTTTTTTCATTAAGTTGTATTAATTTAATAGGATAGTAACTTAAAAAATTATTTTTTAGAGGTCAATTGGAAAATATGTAAGAAATTGTATTATTTTTTATTTAATCATTTTCATTTATTATCTTGAATATTGTAGTAGCTTTAATGAAATTATCTTAATAAATAATACTCTATCACTCTTATGACATGTAAAAAGTTAAAATTAAGTTTGAATCCACATAAAATCACATATACCCGCCCCGCCCCACATTAATTTTAAAAAAATCCACTTCAACCCGCCCCACATCCGACCCGCCACACACAACCTTAAACCCGCCCCACCCCACATCCAACCCGCCACACACAACCTTAAACCAGCCCCGCCCCACATAGCCTTAAACCCATCCCGCCCCGCCCCATTGCCATCCATATGTGTGACACTTCAAAAGTGGGCATTTGAACAGGAGAATAAAGTAAGTTAGTGCATCACTTTGACGAAAATTAGACATAATCCAATTCACCCGTCTTGTGTTATTAAGAAGTGGTAAAATAGCACAACCCAAATTGAACTTGTGAATATAGCTGTGCATGACTGGCGCGCATGGATAAATGGTGAATATCTTTTTTTACTGTACTGTTTTTGTTAATTTTTATTTTTAAAGAAATGAAAGATAGGTAGGTGATTTATATTGTTGGTGGTGGTACTAAATGTGGTGAAGAAGATGTTAATGTCTTTGGATGGTGGTGAATGAAGAATTAGTTAGACATGTTATGTGGCTAAAATAGATGGAGTTCGTGGAGAAATTGTAAATTTGAGCCATTTTATAACGCAAGGACATCTATGGACGGATAGTACTATAACAAAATATAATATCAAACCTTATTCAATAAATACTTATCAGGATAATATAACAAAATATAATACTAAACCTTATTCAATAATAAAAGGATAAATATTACTCTTTATTCATCAAATTATGATACATAAAAATCTTGGTGTATACATTATAAATTAGGGTTGAAAATAAAATAAATAAAAATGTATAAATAAATATTCATGTTGAGGCATGGAAATTTTGCATTTTTAAAAGGAGATTCAAGACTTCAGTATAATCTACATCGATTCAACAGTGTAATCTTGATTAATCCTTTCCAAAATACGACAATCCAATAACATCATATAACTCAAACAACTTCACATTAACTGAAGAATCCAAAGCCTACTATTAGAACACCTTTCTTTCAATATATAATATTAAAATACATAAACATCACATGCATAGGGCATTTCTAAGAAAAGAAGTGTTCAAAACAATTTTGGCAGTGGGAGGTCCAGTAAACTTTGATTATGGCAACTGACAATTAATTAAGAAGGTACGTAAATGACCCCTTCAGTATTTTCTTATAACTTCTCAGTAACACTGTCTTCTTCTGGACTCTGTAAGTTTCTTTAATTTTAATGGGAAATTGCACTTTTCTTTATCTGCCATTACTTGGTGAATGGCTTGGCTTTAAATGATAGAAATACTCCAATATTATGATAATAATAATAATAATAATAACAATATCTCTTATGTTCTGGTTAAATGTCATAAAACAAATGCAGTTAACTATTGCGAATAGATAGATACTATTTTGAAACATTATATAGTAAAAGGGAACCGATGCTGAGATGATTTGGACATGTGCAAAGGACGGTGCATGTGTTGATGCTCCAATGAGGAGGTGCGGAGGCTGGTTGTAGGGGGTACCTAGAGGGATAGAGGTAGACCGGAGAAGTATTGGAGATCGGAGAGGTGATTAGACAACAGATGGTGCAGCTTCATATTACTGAGGACATGACTTTAGATAGGAAAGAGTGGAGGTCGCATATTAGGGTAGAAGGTTAGTAGGGGTGAAATGTTGTCTTGCCATGCGTATTTTTATACTTGTTAGTGTTTGTCGTAGTACTAGTCTTACCTTTATAGTTCTTGTGTATGTTGTGCATTTTGTTTTCGATTACCATACTATTTTGTTATTATTTCTTTCTTTAAGACTTTATACTACTTTTGTTATTAACGGTTATACTTTCTTCATTATTTTCTTCTTCTTTTACTTGAGTTCGATGCATTTGAGCCGAGGGTCTTTCAAAAACAGTCTCTCTACCTTCTCGATGTAATAGTAAGGTCTGCGTACACTCTACCCTCCTAATACCTTACTTAGTGAGATTATTTACATGTTATTGTATATAGTAAAGGAAAAAACAAAGAATCAACCTGATTATAACTCAAGCATTGACAAGAAAGTCTACATGGATGATAAGTATTCTTCACATTCAAGTATACCCAACAATTTACAACCCATCTAATTAACACATGACAATATCACCATCATCTGAACAATTAAGACTTAAGTAGTCACGTCATTGTGAATTCAAATCTCATTTTTTTACAGGTAAATCCTTAACATTCAAATCGAAATAGATACCATTATCCTTATTTTCCAAATGTCATATTCCATTTTCAATCACTTTTTATTGTTATAAATTGGAAATCCTTCAAATTACTCGAGGAGTATTTCAAAATACCATAGGTCTTTGCAAAAAAAGTCAAGTTAATCATAAAAATAGTAATAAACCAAAGAATCTTGGACAAAAATAGGTTGCACCCTTTTCTTATTGGACCTTCACTACGTGAGATAAAAAAAACACTCTTCATACAAATCTCAAAAGAAGTCATATACCACCTAAAAAGAACACTATGTATTATAATGACCTGAATATAATATTTATACATGGTCATATGAAATATATACCTTACTTGTACATTTTATATACAATACTAGTTAACCAAAACGCGCTTCGCGCAGTTATATTTTTTTATATTTAGTTGATGTAAAAGAAATTAAGAAATTTTAATACTAAAATTAAATTAGTTTCAAGAACAAAAAAGAGAATTATAATTTTGCCTTGGAGCAATACAAAGACATATTTTTGTGCGCCAATTTTTAATACGTCGATATCTCATTTTTTGGTGTTTTAAATTATTTATGTGATTTTACTAATAACTTTATTTATATTAAATTTATTTAACTATTTAAATTTAGATTTCATGTAATTTCTCTTACTTTTAATTTAACTTTTTTCATAATTATTACTTTAAAATATGAGCATATCAATTAGTGAAATTAATAAAATTAATAGCCTAAACTTTTTATCCACACAAAATTTTCATATGAAAAGTATAGAAAATGTAATTCTAAATTCAAGAAAGGAAGTAGAAGTTATATTCAATTCACACATCTACTAATTAATTAATATTTTGTAAAAAAATTACATTAAAAATAATAAATACACAAGAGAGCTAAAATATCAATTTTATATAGAAACTAAATAAATTTTGTTACAAATCCATTTAATATGGATGTTTCTTTTCATCAACCCAACGTAATGCATGTATTAATTTAATGTAAGAATTAAAGATTACTAACGTATTTTGGCTAAGATAGTAAACGGATGATTTCTACCTCTTATAAAAGGGTCTTCTTTACCCTTAAGAAATATACACTTGAAGAGATTTATACTTTCCATCACCATTTGTCTCCCTATATTGTTTAGTATTATTATATTTTGCTCTCATTTTACAACACGTTATCAGCACGAGTCTCTAACCAACTGAGACCTACTTAATTCGAAATTAATTCCTAAAAGTTAATCAACTTTCTTTTA
>JAJOOS010000549.1:0-52957 GCA_029582725.1 Solanum chiquidenum | reverse complement strand
GGAAAATCCTTATGTGGAACCCCTACGTGAGCTCTTTCCAAGAGGTGGTTGAGTCTCTTGGTAGGTCAACTGACCACTTAGTTGCCTCCCCTATCAGAATAAAAGGAAACAATTTAAGTCGAACTGACTCCTGGGAGATGTTCTTTAAAGAAAATGGACCTCAAATGTCCATAAAATTTTGGATGTGGTCACGGGGATCCTCATGAGCTAGACCTCCAAACAAACTCTTCATTTGCAACAGCTGCAACATCATGCTAGTCACATGAAAAATTGCATTTCCCACAACCGGAGGCAATCGGATAGCACCCACACTACCAAACTTAGCTTCATTTACATCATGCAAGTTGTCAATCATCTCGTCACCTCTTCAAGAGCAGCCAATGAAAAACAAAAATAAGTTTATTCAACTACAACAAGACTAATTCAAAACTAAACTTCACTAAAATAATTCTAAACACCACTCCCTGGCAGCGGCTTCATTTTTTATAAAGCTCAACTACACTTCATCCAATTCTAAGTGTAGGCACTCACAATCAAGTATAAACCCAACGAAGAGTTGGAGTCGATCCCACAGTGAGTGATACGGTGTTAGTATTTGCAACTATAATTCATGAATTAAAACACAACTATCAATCAAACCCACTTCAAATCAACATTTAACTCAGTAAATACTAACACCTATAAGCTAATTAGAATATTTAATCACATAATCACCCCCCCCCCCCCAAGAATGGGAGTTTTAGCCACACATCATAAAAAGCAATCAAATGTTACCAACTATGTTCTCCATCAGCTGGGTAATAATTGCAAGTCTTCACAATGCTTGGAATCAATTCAAAATCAATACCCAACTCAAAATCCTACTCAAAAACTACTAAAAAAGTGTTTAGATCAAAAACCCAAAGTCAGAATGTGTGGGAACTTTCAGAACTGCAGAACTCCCTTTTTATCTTTTAAAAATCGCATTTATACTCTTCCAGATTTCCAGATTTAGGACCAATCGGTGAAGTAAGTCAAGAATCGTTGACCCAGTCGGTGATGTGCCAAATTCCCTCTTCCATCGCCTTCTTGAATTAACTCTTCACCATTCACCTTCTATAACTTTAGGAATCAGGGTCTTCATTGCCAATCCATTTGGCGGTTCGCCGAGTTGACTTTTTCCCTGGGCCGGCCTTCTGGAATCTTTAGCAAGCTGAAGATTCACTCGACGGTTCACTGAGTGGTCTTGGAGATCATCAGCCTTGTTTTTCTTCAACTTTTTTAGCTTTTCCGCTCCTTTTTGCCCGGTAATTTCCCTGCCTTGCTCTTTTGTCTTAATTGCTGCAAATTAGCATTTTAACATCATTTTAGAGAATAAAGTAGGTATTGAGGACACTTAAACTATGAATATTAAGCCCAAAATGAGTCGAAATCCCTGACTCATCAGTGCTACTTAGGGGGCCGAAGCCAATATGATGTCTTCTTAAACTTTTGATCTAAGTCAACCATTCAATTTTCAAAAGCTGCAAACACAGAAACTTGTAGAAAAATCAAACGAACGATAAGGTGTCTGAGCTATCAGTTCTAGCAAGTCATGATTGAATCGAAATCACTATAGGAACGCTCTAAATGACAAAAGGAAGGTATTTACACAGAAATAACTAGGAGGGTCTTTACAAAGGAAAAATATTGAACTTATTAAGGATGAGAGCATTGAACTTGGGGATGGAGATTGAAAAAAAAAATCAACTGCAATAACATTTTTGAATTTTGTGAAACGTTTATGGAATCTCATGTTTGTTTATGATTTCAAGAATGAAAGATGAAAAGGTTGGTTGTTGGAGAAAGGTGAATTTATGCAGGTTTATGGTTTTGAGATGGCGGGTAGATGGAAAATGAAAAGGCACATTGGAGAAGAATGGGAGAGAAATATTTCTCAGAAACGGTTTCAAAAATTGAATTTTTTTAATGTTTTTATATTGGGATTATAATTTATTTTGGGGTGGGATGAAACTTATTTGATGTTTCAAGTATTGGGATTCAAATATTTTTTCATAAATCTATATTTTATCCTCCAAATTTTTAACGTGATGAAAAGGTCCATAACCCCATAACTCAACTCCACTTTTTCATAACCTAACCTAAAAAATAAATCAAAAATAAATTTAGTGGCTATTTATCCAATTAAGTTGTGTTGGTGCCCCCCATTCAAATTAATCTCCAAACACTACACCATCACGTACAATTATTTAAAGCGCAAAGTCCCAAAAAATATCAAAAATCCATTCTATCCAGGCATGTTAATGAAGAGCAGCCTACTTGAGTTACTCTCTATACTTTTTATATAGAATAAAAAAATCATGTTCCTAACAATGTTTTTTTTAATTTTCAATATCAGTGTTTATAAATAGTTAAAATCTAAATATATTAGATAGTTTAATATTTAGAGGGAGAAGAAGAATCTTTTTTTTTTTAAAGGATAAAAAGCTCATTAATCATTTGCCGAAAAGGAAACTAGCCCATTTTATTAAATCTTGTAACGCCAAGATGAGAAACGACAAAGAAGTCTCCTAAAAATACCGATCACTTTTTTTGCACCTGGATGAACTTTACAATGTGAATGTTTGCTTTTTAGTATTTGTTGTTTTGCTAATTTAGAGGTTGAAGCTTCTGCATGCACTATACATGTGTCATGAATGAAGGTTATAGAGTTCTAAAAGTATGTGTCCATTTTATTTTATACTGAAACATAAAAATCTAAGAGATAATTACAATTTATTTGTATTGACAGTTAAGGTGCAAGTAGTTCAGTTTGGTGGTTCTCTATTGACAAGTAATTAGTGTTTTGGTTTTACTTATCTGAAACAGTATAAGGAGATAATATGATAGTGTGGCAATGCCAATATTAATGTAGAATTATTCATATGTTCTGTAAATAATGAAGTTGTAATTGTGATTGTTGGAACATTAATTACAAAACACAAAATTCACAATGAAATAGACAAATCACGTTGAAGCATTATGAACCCTATTTTATTTTTCCAAGGTTGTTTCATTAATTTATGTCTCCCTTCTTCATTGATTTGGAGAAAAATAACCTAAACCTTAAAGTGAAACCAATATGCTAATTGAGCAAATAAAACTTAATCAAAACATTCAGTACCACAAAGGAGATAGTATTTTATGATATGGAGATCTCAGCAAAGATGCACACGAAAACCCTAAGGAGCTGGATTAAGAAGAGTCCATTTACATGATATATTCTCTTGCAAATGAATTTCAATGGGAGAATTTAAATTTTTATTAGTATATACATTTTTAAGAAAAACACTAATAAAAAGGGAATAAATATTCATGGAAATTTCATAAATGTCAAAAAGTAATTTTGAAATTTTTTGTGGGTCTGCATGGTGAACAAATAGCTTGTCATAATGTGAAATTTGTGTTCAAAAAGTTTTGAAGTACGATAATTGTTTGAATACCTACTAACCTTTCAATCTTTTTTATACTAAACACCATTTTAGAAATGTTTCTCAATTTTGAAAAAACAATAAACTATACAGTAATTTTATCATTTCTGCAAAAATGGAAATGCTTTTAAAGCTTTATAGACATAAAATTGTTGGTTGGACTACGATTAACAAAATGTTAACCAAATATAAAGTGTTGCTTGGGTGTTGATTAAAAAAATTATAGTTACAAGAAACCAGCATACTATCAAGGTTGTAGACAGTAAGATTTTATTGATAAATCCATATTAAATTTTGGATTAATACATAAATTCATGATATATTGATCAATTCAAATTACTGATTAATAAATTTGGATTAATAATTAAGCTAAAATTATATGACTAAAACAAAGTCTAAATTAGATTTGGGCCAGCCCATAAAGTTGACAAGGTGAGCTTAACTCTTGTTCTTCAAATCTAAGGTCCTCTTAAATTACTTGAAGACCAAAACACCTCCAAAACCCTAGCACCAACTATCTAAAGGGGTTTTCATAAGACTAGAAGGAAGAAGAAGAAAAAAAGGACGCGCAAAAATACATAAAAAATCCTTGTTCTTCAGTGATGATCTACAAGTCTTTCCTATACAAAGAAGTCTTCTACTCCAAGTTTCCAGCCGCAAGTATTTCATCAAATAAAGAACAATTGTGAATAGAACAATCAAAGAGATAACATCTTTTTTTATTAAAATTTCATAAAGATTATAACCTTTGACAAATTCAAATATAAATATTATTGTTTGCTTGCTATTTTTATTTTTTGATTGTTATATTTCAGGAATGAAACTTAGTTGCTTAGAAATTGACACGCTCATAGGATGTTGGATGATCCATAAATGAGTCTCGTAGAAAGGATTAAGAGGAAATAACATGAGGCCTTAGTCTACGAGTTAAGATGACGCGTTGTAGTAGCTTCTACGGGCTGTAAGATGGCTTCGTAGAAGTGAAACAAACTTAGTAAAATTTTTAGACTTAAACCTGGGTTCTACGAACCGTAGAAGGATTGATGGACCGTAGAAGAAATAATGGACCGTAGGAGGGTCTCATGAGAATTGATTAAATTTTTGAGGTTTTCAAGTTGGTTCGATGATTGACTAGTATGGTCCGTAGAAAGATCTATGATCGTAGGTCCATACCGTAGGACTGTTCGACAATTATTTATTAAGGGTATTTGGATCTTTTTCTATATATCTAATACCTATAATATGTTGTTTTGACCCTAATTTTAAGACCTATAACTACCTTTCAACTCCTAAATCTATCCAAATCCTCTCATTCTCTCAAATTCCCAAAGATCATCCACATTAATCCCTTCAAAATCCTCTCAAACTTCAAAGAAAAAAATCTAGGGTTCAAGTTTCAAGTCACCTTTTTATCCAATGCTTTTGGGATTTGTTTATCAAGGTATGTAGGAAGTTCATTAATGGATCCCTTTCATCCATTGAGTCCTAAAGATTTTTAAGTTCTAAATTCAATTTCACCCAAATTACCTAGGACTTCAGGCAATCTCTATTAGTCTTACTTGATTTTGATTTACTTGTTCATATTCAATCGTCTTATGCATGAATTGATTAAATCACATGATTTCCAATTTCACCTAATGATGATGAATTTATAAATAAATCTTATGAACTAAGGATGCTTATGAGATATGTATCAAAGAATGGTGAAAACTTTTCTCACACATTATGAAATTAAGGTTGTGAAATATTCTCACATTGAGTATGAACTAAGGATGCTTATGGGATATGTATCAAATAATGGTGAAAGGTCTTCTCACATATTATGAAATCATGGTTGTAAAAGATTTTCTCACATATGAATAAATCATGATTTTTAGGAGCTACTCTAATATGAACTTATGATTGGATTGGTAGTTTAATTGTACCTTTCTAAGTATGATAATATGAACGTGATTATGACTACTTCTGTTGAAATTTTATTTAGCATCGAGAGGACCTTGAGATGGAGACTTTCCTATTAGTAGAAGATGGGTCTCTAGAAGCAATCTCTTTATCCCAAACTACGTGACCTCGTAGGATTATCTTAAATGACCTAGCTAGTGGATCACCATATAGTATATATGAATGATATGAGAGACTACCTTGGCCAGTAGAATCCCCCTTTTGATGTGAGAGTTACATCGCATTTCATGTTATAACTCACATGGTCTTAGTGTTAATAGTATATCTTTCACAAAAATGAACTATTTTATCTTTAAGATCTTATGAAAGCTTTCATTATATTTGAGGTATGCATTGACCTTGTTTATGATTTATGTTTTCTTTTAATGATTTTACTCATGTCTTAGCATGGTCATGCATCTCATAATCATGCTTAAATCTTCTTATGATCGTGTTTGCATTTCTCCATACTTTGTACATTCCATGTAACAATGCATACTTGTAACTATATTTTCAAAAATAATGTAGGGTCCAACGCTTCTTCTCCACCCGTTCGTGGCTAGTTGATTGGTTGATCGTTGAAGACTTGGTAAGTCATAATTTTCTGAGGAATGTGTCACCTTTACTATACTTTCTTATTTATTTAATTTTCAAATGGTGTATGTGGTGTATGGGTTAGATCCCAAACACTCTTTTGGTTTATTATATTGTCTTGTTAAAACTATGATTAGACTTTCGCTATTATGTCAAAATCTTCAATGATATGAGGAATCTTGTTTAATTTCTCTTATTTTCTATTATCTTATGTTGGATGTATGTCAAGTGTCTTGTGTAGGACCTCTTAGGGTCTTATACGGCATGTCACATCTAGGGTATACGTTGAGTCATAGAAAACATGGTATTTAGAGCTTAAGGTTTTAAAAAAGGTCCTAGAATGTCTGAAAAGCTGCGTTGAGTTGAGTCTTGTTCATAAGTGTGAAGCACGCCACATTCATGAATAGGAGGCTTTAAGGCATTTAGGAAACTTCACTTCTTTCACTACTCTAAATTCATGTCATTGAGTTTATATCTATAAAGGTCCTTCTCCAAACTCTTATCCAATGTTTTTTTAGGATTTGGCTTTTCAAAGAGCTTATGTGAGAAGGAATGCAGGTAAGAATGTGGATCCAGAGGTTTCTTAAGTTTCAATCGACCTTTTAACCGAGCAAGTGACTCATACTGAGTTTTGAGCCAATTCAAAAGTCTTGGCTCAAGCTATGACGGCCCAAGAAAATAGATAAGTTATTTCTCCCATGAACCCAAATGTGGGTACGGTGGCGACAAGGATAAGGTACTTCACTAGGATGAATCCTCCAGGATTTCATGGGTCGAAGGTTGATAAAGATCCTCAAGAGTTCATTGATGAGGTGTATAAGATAGTGGAGATTATGAGAGTATCACAAGTAGAAAAAGTGTACTTGGTTGCTTATCAACTTAAAGGTGGTTCTCAAGTTTGGTTCAAACAATGTAAGGAAGAGAGGGCTTATTAATGCGGGTCCTCTTGATTGGGAGAAATCTAAAGGAGAATTTCTTGATTGTTTCTTTCCCTTTGTGATGAGGGAATAAAATGTGTTTTAGTTCATTAATCTTTGACAAGGGAATATGAGTCTGAAAGAGTATTCTTTGAAGTTCACTCAATTAGATAAATATTCTCCAACTATGGTTGCCGACTCTAGGGAAAAGATGAGTAAGTTTGAGTCATGTGTCTCTGAAATGATGTTCAAAGAGTTATGTACATCCATGTTTATTAAGGAGATGTATATCTCCCATTTGATGACACACGCCCAACAAAATCGAAGAGGAAAATCAAAAGGAGAAGTCTAGGGAATCAAAGAGGGTAATGACCGAAGTTGGTGACTTTTCTCATTCTATGTCTGGTGGACATGTTCGTCCTCAATTCTGGAAAATGTTTTCTGGTCAAGGTTCTTCCAATTTTTTGACTCATAATTTCAGCAAGGAAAAGGTGTCTAACCCCAAACCTCAAGGAAGTGGTGGTAATGGATCTTCTACTCGCACTTACAAAAGGTGTGGCAAGAATTATTTGAGAAAATGATTAGTTGGTACAGATGATTGCTTTAATTGTGGGAAGAATGGTCACAATATGAGAGATTGTTTGATGATTGTAACTAAGGGAATTAAGGGATGGTAGAAAATCTCAACCTAGTAGTTTTGGTTCGGCTCCATATCAGAATGGGTTCTATGCAATTTAGACTCGATAGGATCATAAAGGGTTCTCCGGATGCTATGATCGGTATGTTCAAAGTTTTTCATTATGATGTGTATGATTTACTTGATCCGAATGCTACTTTATCATTTGTTACCCCTTATGTGGTCATAAGATTTGATGTTAGTCTTGAGAACCTTTCTAGTCTTTTTTTTTCTCTACTCCAGTTGGTGATTCTATTGTTACTAAGAGAGTTTATGGAAAATCCTTGTTTTACTTTCCCATTGAGTCACTCATGTTGATATTTTAGAGCTTGATATGTTAGATTTTGATGTTATTCTTGGGATGAATTAACTTTATGGATGTTATGCTTCCATAGATTGTAGGACCTGATTGCTCACCTTCAAGGTTCCGAACGAACATATCATATCATGGAAAGGGGGAACTATGTTCTTAAGGGTTAGTTCATATCTTGCAAAGGCTAGAAAAATTATCTCTAAAGATTGCATTTATCATCTTGTTCGGGTTAGAGTTATAGATTCTGAAACCGTTACTTTTGAGTCAGTTCTAATTGTAAATGAGTTTTTGGAAGTGTTTCTTGACGATCTTTCCGGTATTCCTCCGAAAAGGGAAATAGACTTCGGTATTAACCTTCCCCAGATACACAGCCTATATCTATTCCTCCTTATCGTATGACCCCGATAGAACTTATGAAATTAAAGGATCAATTGGAAGACTTATTGGATAAATAATTTATTGGATAGAGTATCTCACCATGGGTTTCTAGGATTTTGTTTGTTCTAAAGAAGGAGGCTCCCTCTGAATGTGTATTGAATAAGGTAACCATTAATAATAAGTATCTAATTTCAAGGATTGATGATTTGTTTGATAAACACCAAGATGCGAGTTCTTTATCCAAGATTGGCCTCCGGTCGAGTTATCACCAATTGAGGGTGAAGGAAAATGACGTTCTGAAGATGGATTTTTGAACCTGGTACGTATGGTCACTATGCATTTTTGGTTATGTCTTTTTGGTTGACTAATACCCCGATGATATTTATGTATTTGATGAATACGATCTGCAATTTTTTTTGACATGTTTGTGATTGTATTCATTGATGATATTTTAATTTACTCACAGAGTGGGCATGAACAGGTTGAGCATTTGAGGATTGTATTAAAAATTCTAAAGGATCGTTAATGGTATGTTAAGTTTAGAAAATGTGACTTTTGGTTGAGGTCTGTTACTTTCCTTGACCATATTCTCTCCGGTGAAGGTATTAAAATTGATCCTAAGAAAATCGAAGTGGTTAAGAATTGGCCTAGACCTTGGTTCACTTCAGATATATAAAGTTTCTTAGGGTTTCCGATTACTATAGAAAGTTTGTGGAATAATTCTCCTCTATTGCTTTGCCTTTGACGACATTCACTCAAAAAAAGGTGAAATTCCTATGGACAAAAGCTTGTGAAAAGAATTTCCAAGGATTAAAAGATAGACTCACTTCAGCCTGAGTACCTTCACGAATTAATGTTAGACAGATATTTGGATGTTCACTAGGGCTATCAAGGAGTCTACTAGACAGACATGAGTATGCTAAGATTTATATTTGGGAAATGGTAAGGTTGCATAGAGCTTTATTTATGGACAAGTTGAGTATACTATTCAGACTTTGAAAGATATATGAAGAGCTTTATTTATTAATTTCAAGAGTAATTGGGATGATCATTTACCTTTGATTAAGTTAGCTTATAATAATAGCTATCTTTCTAGCAATGTGTTGGTATAATTTGAAGCTCTTTATGGTAGGAGGTATAGGTATCCTATAAGTTTGTTTGAAGTTGGTAAGGTTGCTTTGATAGGGCCCGAGTTGGTGCATGAGGCAATGAAAAAGGTTCGACTTATTCAGGAAAGGTTGAGAATGGCTCAAAGTTGACAAAAGTCTTATAGCGATGTCAGAAGAAGATAACTTGAATTTAATGTTTATGATTAGGTTTACTTGAAAATTTCACTCATGAATGGTGTAATGAGGTTTGGAAAAAAGGGAAGCTTAGTCCCTGATATGTGGGCCTATATCAGATTTTGAGACGTATTGGCAAGGTTTCTTATGAATTAGAGTTACTTAATGATTTAACATCGATACATCTGGTATTCCATGTCTCTTTGTTGATAAAGTGTGGTGGATATCCAAATCCAACATCCATTGTGCCTTAAGAATGTTTGGGAGTTAAAGAAAGCCTTTCGTATAAAGAGGTTTCTATTGAGATTTTAGACTGTTAAGTTTAGAAATTGAGAAATAAAGAAATTACTTCCGTGAAAGTTCTTTGGAGGAATCAACTAATTGAGAGTTCTACTTAGGAGGACGAAGCCGATATGATGTCTCAATATCCTCACATCTTTCCTTCCCCTCCTATTCTAGCTTAAGGTATTAGTTCCTTATAATTAATTCTTTCATATTCATGCGTCTTAGTCATTTTTATGTTTCCATATGCATGCATGATCATGAAAGAATTTATTTTTACGTTATGATTTAGCTTAGAGTGATTTCTCGATATTTACATGCATTTTGATGAAATTTACATTCATGTTAGGTTGTTAGTTTCTTTCTTACTCTATTCATCCTTGCTTGAGTCATATTTGAGGATGAATGTTCCCGGGGGAGATATTAACACACCTCGAAACTTGAAAAGTCAAGATGGAAAGGAAGATTTCATAAGATGTTGCAGGGATCTGGTACTACGGATCGACCTACGGGTCGTATAAGTTCCAACGAGTCGTAGGAAGGGTTCCATAGACACTGGGAAAGATTTTTGGGAAATTTAAGTTGCTGAAGTTTGACCTACGAGTGAACAGGATGAACTATAGGGTGTTGGATGGGCTGTAGTTAAATCTTGTAGAAAGGATTCATAGGAAATAACATGAGACCTCAGTCAACAAGTTAAGATGACAAGTCGTAGTAGCTTTTACGGGACTGAGATGGCTTCATAGAAGTTAACCAAACTTAGTGAAATTTTGGACTTGAACTTGGGTTCTACGGACCATAGAAGAAATGACAGACCGTAGGGGGGGTCTCACGGGAATTGATTAAATTTTTGGGTTTCTGAAGTTAGTTCTATGGTTGACCGGTACGGGCCGTAGAAAGATCTACAGACCGCAGGTCCAAACCATAAGACTATTCGACACTTATTTAATAAGGGTATCTGGGTTTTTTCCTATGCATCTAATACCTTTACTATGCTGTTTTGACCTTAATTTTAAGACCTATAACTACCTTTCAACTCCTAAATCTACCTAAACCCTCTCATTCTCTCAAATTCCCTAAACACATCTACATTTATCCCCTCTAAATCCTCTCAAGCTTCAAAGAAGACAAATCAAGTGTTCAAGCTTCAAGTCTATTTTTTCTCCATTACTTTTGGGATTTCTTTATCAATGTATGAGGAAAGTTCATCAATGGATCCCTTTCATCCATTGAGTCCCAAATATTTCCAAGTTTCAAATTCAATTTTACCTAAATTATTTATGGTTTCATGTAATATCTATGGGTCTTACTTGATTTTGAAATGGTTCTGACGAGTGGTATTGTACCGATGGGAAATGGTTTCGTGAGTGGTATTATGCCGATGGAAAATAGTTTCGGCAAGTGTTTGACTGTTATGATTTAATGAAATTGATAATTGTGATTGAGATGCTTGATGCTTGTGATTGACATATTTGATATTAGTGGTTGATTAACTTGATACTTGTTGATTGTTGACATGTGACTGTTGGACTATAATTGTTAAGTCTTGTGGGTTGTGTATTGTAAATTGTTTGGTTGGACTGATTTCTATGCAGGTTGTAGTTGAAAGGAGTACTTGTATTCTATCTTAGTTTTATATTGTTTAGTGGGTCGCTTGCCGAGTACCATGTTATTTGATACTCACCCCTTGCTTCTACACTTGTGTAGGTTCTGAACCCGGATCCGTGTGATCTTTCTTCTTTATCTTTATCTGAGGCTTTTAGAGGATATATTGAGAGGTAACATCTTGTCATCCCAGCGGGCCCTTTTGTTCCTTATTTTATATTTTGTTCTACTCGAGAAACAAAGACATTGAGACTTGTATTTATCTTTCAATTCGATTTTCATACATTAGAGGCTTGTGCACATGACAACCAGATTTTAGGGGTGTTTATGAAATTTTCCGCTTTTATGCTATTTTTTATTTATCTTCCGCATTTCTTTTGTATTGTTGGATTTTAGGTTGACTTGTTTTGGTGGGTTTATAAGAGTGTCATCACATGCATTTTTGGGTCATGACACTTAATATGTATATTAAAGAACATAGACACAAAAAAACAACAAAAGAATACTAACAATTCATTGTGAACAGAAAGCCTACCAAACTTAAATGCTTCTTTGGATTTCTTATCCTCTTGAGCCATTAGTGGATCCTCTGTTATGTAATTTGATAAATGTGCTTCTGAGTCTATCTCAACATCTAAATGTGAACTAGATGTTATTTGAAAAAACAAGGGAAGTTTCTTCCCGATAAATCTTTGCCTTTTGTTTTCCTTTTCCAATGTCACTACAGAAGTTGATCTTTTCACAAGCACTTGTTCCAAATATTTTAACAATGATGTACTGATCATCCTGAAAAAAGTGGAAAACCAAGAAGTTGCCCACTTTCAGATCATGTTCAGATGAAAATTAAGGACATCCCCGCCGGATAGCAAATGAACCATTATGGTTACACACTATTACCCATGTTTGGCTCAAAGTTTCACCATGATGGGTATGATAACGTTTGGAAAGAAGGGAAAGTTTAGCCCTAGATTCATTGAACCTTTTGAGATTTTGAGCCGCATGGGAGAGGTGGCCTATAAGTTGGCCTTGGCGCCTAGCTTGTCAGCTAGAATCTTTTGTTCCATGTCTCCATACTTTGGAAGTACGTGTCGGATGAGTCTCATCTGCTTTCTCTTAATTCAAATGTGTTGAGTCTAGACTTGTCCATTGAGGAGGAGCATATAGCTATCATGGATAGGCAGGTCCAAAAGCTTAGGACCAAGGAGATTTCTTCAATGAAGGTGTGGTAGAAGCACTGTTCAGTTGGTGAGGCGACTTGGGAGACAGAGTCGGATATGCATGCCAGTTATCCTCAGTTTTTCAAGGCTTCAGATACTCTCTTTTACTTTTTGTTTGAGGATGGATATGGTTTTTAGTAGTGGATAATGTAATAACCTGGTTGGTCATTTTTTATAATTTTTATAAAATTACCATTTTGTCCCTCCCAATATTGACCCTGAAATATTCCTGATTGATTTTTGAAAATTGGTTTCAAACTTTAAGTAAAATGTTGGGAATTTGAAAGATTTGAGTTTGAAAGGCTAAAGTTATTAAAAAGTACTTTTCGTTGTCCTTTGGATTTTTGAGTGTCAGAATATAATTTCGTTGATTCCATTAGTCCCAAAATATGGAAATTGGTCTATGAGAGTTGTTAGTTTAAGATTCGGAGTCTTTTTGAGGATTTAAGGTCCTAAGTTATAAATTTGTGTAATTTTTAGCCTTTGGATTTACTTTGGTCAACACTCGGGGTTCGAATGCTCGGATCGGAATTCAAAGATATCAGTTGAATTCGAAGGATGATTTTAGGCCTAAGAAAGGCCTTGGTTGAATTTTCAGAGGTACTGAGCTTGATTTAGCCTTTTTAGGCAGTATATTAGTTTCTTGTGACTTTCACAAATGTCGAGTCAAGGAGACCTCAAATTTGTATTTCGACAGTTTCATTAAGTCCCATAAGTCGAGTTTAGTGTAACATCTCAAATTTGGAAAGAAGGAAAATGCAGTTTTTGGGCTGGTGTATGTGTCTATGAGTCCCATCTACGGACCATAGAAGTTTCTACGGGTCGTAGATGGCAACCGTAGGAAGTAGAAAAATATTGTTTTCAAAACAAGTCCTAGTATCCTTTATATGGTTCACCAGGACGACTTGTCATTCCATGTACCACTCATAGATTGGTCTCGTAGGTGACCTTAGACTTAGTAAAATCTTAAAGCTTAAAGTTGGTTTCTACAGTTGGTATGTACAATCCGTAGAAATACCTACGAGCCGTACATGGGATCTGTCAAAAAAGTTGGTCAATTAAGAATCTCTGATCAATTTCTAAAGTTGACCATTACAGTCCATAGGTCCAAATCGTAGATGAGGGTAGATAGTTATTTTTAAGGGCTTTTTAGTCTTTTTCCTAATCGATTAATGCCTAAAATAGGTCATTTTGAACCTAATACTAATCCCTATATAAGTATTCTAAGCCTAAAAACTACCCATTCTAAATCATTATTTTAAACTTCCTAAAATCCCTCCAAGATCACCCCAAATTTCTCTCAATAACTGCGGAAGGAGAAAGCTAGTATTCGGCTTGAAGAACTCCAATTCACCATTGTTGTGGGCATTGATTGCTCAGGTATGATAGTATTTACCTATGGAGTCCTTTCTTACATACGGTTCCTATATTCTTCAATTTTTACAAGTTAGATTCTCCTATCAAAGTTAGGGTTTTATTCAATCTTCATGGGTTCTTTTAAATTGTGATCAAACTGATTGTTTTCTCTCCTTTTGTGCATGAATTAAAGTAATTTAATGTTTTTAAGTTGAATTCATGTGAACCCGTGCATGATCCATAATTTCTAGACTATAATCATATGATGAAGCTTATGAACCATGAAAGATGAATTTATGAAGATATGCACGTTTCTTTATGAAATTTATATAAATGATTTAAGATTGGTTTGAGAGTAAAGCATCGATATTGTTGTTGTTGTTGTTATGAAAGGATTTCTCACATACTACTCAAAACATGCTTGTGAAAAGGTTTCCTCACAAAAGGATTCATAAGGTTGAAAGGTTTTCTCACCTAAGTTGAATCAAGAATAAGGAGCTATTCTAAATGAACTCTAGCTTAGATTTGCTACTTAATTGTGCCTTTACATGGATAATAAGATGAATATAATTAATGATAATTTTGTGGTATTTATGCTTAGCACCTAGTGAACTAGCAGTGATTACTCATGTCCCATAACTATGTGTCACCATAGGTTTGTCTTAATTAGACATTAGCTAGTGGATTCACTTTAGCTCAAGTTTATGGTTCATACCTTGGAAAGTAAGGATATTTATTTTCGGTGTGGGATAGACACTAAATTTCATGTTATAACTCATATGGTTTATGTCGTTTAAAAGTAAATTTCCCACAATAATGAACTAAGGTTACTTTCTAAAGTATCTCACATTTGTTTTTATAAGATGTTTAGCTTGCATCGACCATGATTATGATTTATGTTTTCTAACATGCTATTTTATTATTTATCTTGGTCATTGCATGTTATATAAAGTCTTTTTAGCATGATTTCATAACTCTAATGAATTGCTATCATACTTGGTAATGGTACTAATGCATACTTGTTTCTATATTGTTTTACTAATGCAGGGTACGACGCTCCTATTCCCCATACTTATGTCTAGTTGATCCTTTGAGATTTTTGAAGATTGATGAGTCCTCATGATCCGAGGTCCAAGATTCTTTTATTGCTTTCATGTCATTTTCATTTCAGACTCTGTATGTGATGTATGGGTTACTGCCCAATCATTTTTCTTATGATGTAATTATTGACTTTGAGACTTATGTTTAGACTTCCGTTTTTTCAAACTATTTTGTATGAAATGCTATCTTTTAAACTCTATTGTTTGTATTATCTTGTATGATGTATGTTAAGTGGTTTGTGTAGGGCCTCTCAGGATTCTATACGTCATGTTACGTCTAGGATCTACTTTGGGTCATGGCATTTAATCAATTTACTTATATGGTTTGTGTGTACGGGGTTCCGAAAGAAATCTAAACTGTCTTTTTGTTGAATTTTTTGATGGTTGGTTTTCTGGTACTTGGTGTGCCTCGCGATTGCAAAAAGTTTATCGCTTTTGCGAACCTCACTTTTGTGAAGGTCTAAGTGGCCTGACCTTTGTGATCGCAAAGAGCCCTTTTTCGATCACGACCTTCGCAAAATCAAAGGCCAAGTTTTTAGCAGGATTCGCTTTTGCCAACTCATGGTCACTTTTATGACATTAGATGGGGTTTTTGATCTATAAATTTCGGGATTTCAGCCCCATTTTTTATTTTTGAACCTTCTTAAAATCCAAGGAGGGAATTTTGAAGAGATTTATTGTGAATCATTTGGTAAGCTTTTGTGACCCTAAAACTTCACATTCCTTTGATTATTTATAGATTTAAACATTAAAACTTGATATTTTGATTGACAAATGATAAGATTTTTCAAGAACTTGACTTCTAAACTCATATGGTGATTATGAACTTATTTTAAGACCTTTTTTAAAATGGTTTTCACCAATGAGTTCCAAATTCCTTCGGTAACATCTTCAAGTAAAATTTTTTTTATTCAAACCTCATTTTCAGAATTTGGTTTTTGAGTTGAATGACCCATTTTTCAAAGAGTATGATATGAGTATTGTTATTTCCAAAATCTTATTGTGATTACTTGATTGAATTAGATTGTATGGCTTTGGACGTTGTTCGGAAGGGACGAACTCAAGTCTTGGATGACTATTTGATTGAATTGAGGCAAGTGACCTCCTAAACCTTGTAAATCTAGTAGAATCGTGTATTTCTCTTCATTATGTGGGATGGAGAGTAATGAAAATGAGGTATGGACTCATTGTTCCACTTTATTAATTTTAATGAATAAAAAGAAGATTAATGACAAAGCAATATGTGGATCGTAATGCTTTGTGAATTGCCTTGTTGTGGCCCCTATTTGATTGACTAATGAAATACTTTGATGGCATGAATATGGACTTGAATTGCTTGAATTGTTGTCTCTTCCAAATGGGGTGAAATTGTTTATGTGCCTTGATTGTTGTACACCATGATGAGACATGTGACATTAAGCCGAAGGGAAATAGTTTTGGCTAGTGATGTGATATAAAGCTGATGGGAAATGGTTTCGGCTAGTAATATTGTGCCGAAGGGAAATGGTTCAGGTAAGTGATATGATATAAAGCCGAAGGGGAATGGTTCTAGCTAGTGATGTGATATAAAACCGATGGTAAATGGTTCTAACTAATGATGTGATATAAAGCCGATGGTAAATGGTTCTAACTAATGATGTGATATAAAGCCGATGGAAAATGATTCCGTCTAGGGATATTAAGTCGAAGGGAAATGGTTTCGGTTAGTGATATGATATAAAGTCGATAGGAAATGATTCTAGCTAGTGATATTGTGTCGAAGGGAAATAGTTCCGGCAAGAGTTGACTAGTATGATTCGATACATTTGACATTTGTGATTGATCTATTTGTTACTTGTGAATGACATACTTGATGCATGTTGGTTGTTGAACTGTGATTATTGTTAGGCTGGACTGATTTCTATGCAGGTTGTAGTTTTAGGAGGTTCGATTGGGATGAAAAAAGTATTTGTTTCCTAGCTATATTTATTTTGCTTATCAGGTTGCTTGCTGAGTACCGTGTTGTTTGGTACTCATTCCTTGCTTCTACACTTGTGTAGGTTCAAGCCTAGTATTGCATGACCGCTCTTCTTCTTCTCCCATTTTTTAGGCTTGTTGAAACGCTTGCGAGGTAACTGTTTGTCATCCCAGCAGGACCTCTTTTTCCTTTATGTTATGCTTTGACCTATTTGGGAAACAAAGACATTGAGACTTGTACTTATTTTTCATTTCCACATTTTATATATTAGTGGCGTGTACGCATGACAACCAGGTTTTGGGGGTATTATAGAATGAGTAAGTTTTCTGCTTTTATCTTGTTCTTATTTCTTTTTCCGCAATTCTTTCATTTCATTGGGTTGAGGCTCACTTGTCTTGGGGGAATATACAAGTGTCATCACCTATATTTTTGGATCATGACAGAAAGTGTGGGAGAGTTCCCTATGTTATGTATTGCAAGGTCAAGAAAAGTCATGACTCTCGTTCGAGCACAAATTATCTCAGGAGGAAGATAATATAATCTCTTATACTTCCTTATTAAACGTTGAAATATTGGAAATGATTAATTAGAATAGAACCCAAGTAATATAGTTGTGTTTGAGAATTAAAAGTTGATATGGGAAGGTTGTGTAATGTTGATGAGAATGTGTGGTCATAGCCAACACCAGTGGCGGATCTAGGATTTTAAGGTTTGCTCTGAAAGTGGTGGAATAAAAAATATAAAAAAAAAAATGTTAACAGTGAGATTCAAACTCAACCTCGTCAACACTAAAAGAGCCTTAATCACCCACCCAGGAGTCAATGGCCAGTCAGGTCATTTGTTCATTGAGAACCCGGTGGACTCTATGTGGGTCCACCCCTAGCCAACACTGTGTTCATATTTAGATTCCAACACATTAAATCACTCATCAATTCGAGTTCAGTTAAGAAATTACACACTTTTTAAAGTCGTAAATCACAATTATAATTCTAAGGTTAGTCGCGATAAAGGGTGCGACGTGACACCTATTGCACCAGAGTTGGACGCGGTGGAAGTTGAATCGCAACAACCGAAAAATGATGGCGAAAAGTTTTTATGTTCCCATAAAAGTTGATATGAAAGAGGAGATGCACTTCAAGAGTGGCATGCCCCAAAATCATAAGTCGTGATGACACCTATGTTCCCAACTGATAGGTAAACCAACTTAATAATTTTACCAACTTAATTTAGTATAATAAATTGGAAAGATAAGTGACAAGCAAAAATACTGAACACTAAGTCTTTCACAAATATGAAATGCAGAAAAGTTGAATACCACCTAAGATTTAGTGTCTTAAGTTCAAAAGCTTCTACAATATGATACAAGTCCAAACTAAATGAAAAGTCAAAACGTAAGAAATACTCTATATGAATACTAAGACAACTAAACAAATTAAGAGATAAATGAAAGTGTGGGTCACAAAATAGCCAAGAAGCTCACCACAACTTCAAGATGATCCAAACTCAGACTTAAAGCTCCATGAGGTGCGCTCGTACAAGGAATCTAATATGCACCACAAAAGAGTACAACAAGTGTAGTATGAGTACAAAACCATGTGTACCCAATATGTATCATACACTGACAACGAAGAAATAGTGACAAGAGTATATAATAAAATCATCCTTTGATTTTTACAAGTCTGGATTATACTTATCAGTCAAGTTTCATCAAATAGGGATAATCAAATATCACGTATTATCTAAACACCAATGAAGCACATAATCAAACAAGAATAAATGATGTAATGAAATACAATGCGATGCGACACCATGAAATGTATGCCTCAAATACCAAGTTCTCTCTCTCAACCGTATATGCGCGATACTTTTCAAAAATACATCGAGAATTCGTGACTCATAGGGGACTCGCGAGGTCTATATACCAACACGAACGATCACCACGTATCTTTGCGGACAATCTCAACGCACTATCATAAAATATAACAATCCCAGCACGGACGATCTCCACGTGTCAGACATTTACTCATACTTACTCTAATGTCAATGCATGTGCACAATATAATATCAACAAAAAAGAGATGATGATGTGTCTCAATCAATCAAATGTCGGTATGACATATAACCATCTCAACTATCACAAACAGGGGCGAATCTATGTGTTAAATTTGGGTCACCGGAACCCGTGGTCATCCGACTAAACTCGATATATTACTTGTATAATTATTAAAGATTATATTAAATAAAAACTTGTGGAACCTGTTCTCAAAGTTGTTGGATGGTTCATTGGTTTGACAGTCAGATTTTAACACCAAGGTCCTGAGTTCGATCCTAGCCAGACATAATTTGCTTCAATTTTTTTATTAACTAAAACTATATGTTTTTTTTATTTAAAAAAAGCGAAATTCTAAAGTCATTTTTAAAATATGAAGTTAGTATAATTGTAAACTGGTGAGATTTTTTGTGGTAATGTAATGTTTTAGGTTTTGCTAGCTTAGTTATTGTTATATAAATTTTTTGGTCTTATCTTTAAAGCAATGGTGCACCCATTTTCTTAAAATTCTGGATTCGCCTCTGATCACAATTATACGAGTTCAAATAAGAAACACAATCACACAAAAGAAACCAAGTCAATAATACATCAGCTAATGTCCATATGTTTTGGCATTCTCGGATTACAATCCATCGCTTTATAGTAATCAACTTTTCCTTTATAACATCGGTACTCATACCTATGCCCGTCACATCATTAGTACGAGACCCCCAACTTTCTCCCTTATCCATTGCTATTCCATTTTTAATCTTTAATTAGAAAAAAACGTCCCTCAACGAAGTCTCGAAAGTCTTAACATACCTCGATGCAGAATAACATATCACAAATCTTCAAGAATTGTCTTTTCCTTTCGCAAAACTTTAGAACGTTCTCAATCTATCAAATATGCATTATTTGTAAGTAAACAAGTACGTAAACATACATATTAGCATTCTTCTATTCCGGACTCCCAACAAAATTGAATCTAGTTCCACAATGACAAATATAAAATTTTATAAAAAAAAATCAAAATCAAGATCAAAACCAAGCACACGACCAGTAATATCAACTATGAGATGTTGAACCTTAACCACCAAACATATTAAAATAATAATTTATCTAGCCAACAATCAAAATTTTAAAACCAAAATGTTGAACTTTTTTGTGTGGCTTACCTGAAGCATTCTTCACTTTTATTTTTTCGTCGATGTCGCTGTGAAGAGAGAGCTCTCTTCGGTCGGGAGCCCTTCTCCGCTAAAAAGAATATGAGCTTGTTTGACATTATTGTTAAAAATTGTTTATTTCTACAAGCACTTTTTAAAAATAGCCTTTTAGAAAAATGCTTTCGAAAATAAGCAATTTGTGTTTGGCTAGTTCATTTGAAAAGTGTTTTTCATAAGCAAATCGTGTTTGGCTTATTTTTTACAAAAAAATACTTTTAAGAGTCAAATTAGGAAAAAGGGCGAGTTTCTATGTGTTTTTAATATTAAGATTATTTATAGAGAGAAAATGTTTTAAATATCTAAGAAGAAAAACTTTAGTTGAATTTTTATTTTAATTAAATTAAAATGCACATATTTAATTTTTTCAATCAAATTTGTTACCTTAATAAGGAGTTGAAATCTTTAATTATTATTTTTTATTTTTTAAAAAGATTTTGTTGAAAAATATTGAAAAGAAGAATTTTTTTGTTATTTGTTACCTATTTTTTTGATTCAGTCATTAGCTATTATATATAGTTATTTTTTATCCTCTAAAGTTAAAATAAAATTCAAATTAAAATAAAATTATACATAAATTACGAAAGAAAAATTTGTTATTTGTTACTTTTTTTGGAGGACTGAAATATTTAATTGTTATTTTTTAGAATCCTGCAAAAATATTGTTGATACCTTTATTTCTAATTTTGTAAAATAACATATCAAATATAAATTAATAATATATTACATAAAATAAATAAATAAAATTATTATATGAATATAAAAAATACAATTCTTGAATGAAACTTAACCAAACTTATGAGATATGTTAATTAAGAGATATATTGGTAAACATGTAGATATGGAGGGATATTTTAGTCTTCAAAAATATAATTTTATGCTTCTGCTTTTTGTTAGAAGTAGAAATTTTTAGTTTCTTCCCAACCGCAGAAAAACTATTTCTACTTCCATTTAAAAACAGTTTTAAGGATTTGTCAAACGCTTGATTTTAAAAAAAAATGGCCTTCGATCAGCAATGTCAAACAGGCTCTATGTTTCAAAAGTTCTAACCGTCACTAACTTATGTTTATACATGGACCAAGTGAAATAGGTTATTAATTAAATTATGGACTTCACCCATTAACCACCAACTAAATTAATTATTTTTTAAAAAATAACCATCAATTAAATAGCTGTAGTTGAACGAATAATTCAAAAAATTTATTTAATATTTACGGAAAGAGTCAAAATAGTTATAAAGTACCTAAACGCTCACAAAAAGCAATACAAATTTCTTCATTTTTTGGTACTGTACAAACAATACAAAATACAAGGGGAGAGCTAACTATTTTAGCCATTCTAGGTTATGTTTAAAAACATATAAATCCTCAACCTGCAACGCACCCCCCCCCCCCGGGTGAAATCTCTAACCCGAACAGCCCTGCAATAGCTGTAATCCCCGCACTGGCCTATTGCCATCCCTACAGCTGAATCTCCGTCCGTTCAGTTTGCAAACGCTACCCATTAGCTGTCTTAATTAGAAGTTCAATCGATGCTTCGGAGAGTGAGGAGAGAGAGAGAGAGGAGGGAGAGAAGAGTCCGGTTAAGGCTCGATTTGACCGGGGAGAAAAAAATTGAGGAAAATACAAAATATTGTTAGGGGAAAATTGTGAGTTAGGTGATCTTATTTTTTTAAAATATTTGCTCGATTTAGCAATTGTTTTTTTTTTGTAGTGAGGGAAGAAAGTTACATATTGGTATATACATCTTGAAATGAGGGAACGTGACAAACATGAATGATGCATCAATTTGTGTCAAGACAACATAGCATTACGATTATCTTCTGCAAATCATGGGCTTTAAAATTTTAGAAACTTTAATTTGTGACTGCATGGGCACAAAGCATTACAAAGGATGAGGATAGGGAGCGAGGGTTCGGGGGTGGGATGGCCAAAGGGTGAGGATTGGATGGTTTGAGTGGGTGAAGAGGAAACAATAAATTTGAAAAAGTCACTTTTGCAACTTGTTTTTCTTGCTTTCACCAGAAAAAGTTATTTTCCTCATTTTTAAGGACTTTATTTTCCTAAAGAGGAAAACATTTTTATCAACCAAACAAAGAAAATTTGGAAAACATTCCCCGTACCAAACATAAATGCTATGATAATTTCAGTGTCGCAATAAACATAACTCCAAAATGTCACAAGAGGGAGTTGCTCGGATGGTAAGTACCTCCCACTTTCAACTTTAAGTTTGTAAGTTCGAGTCATCAACGGAGAAAATGGTGGGAGCTCTAAGGGAAGGGTAAAAAAAAAACCTTCAAAATGCAAAGAGAGAAGTATTGAAAACACTCCTAAACTCGATGTAAATTATTAGTTTCATCATCGAACCATTGATAGCCTTAAAAACACCTCTTTACTTGACTAACTGAACTTAAATACACTTCCGATCTTGCAATATGAGTAAAATACACCCATAAATTCTCTCCAATTTTAGGGGTGTTCTCAACACTTGTCTTGATTTTTTATCAAGAGTATCATGCTTTTACAAGAGTTTGAGACCACTTATTATGCTATGTTGTAGATCAGGGGTGTATCTAAGTTTAATTAGTCAAGTAAAGATGCACTATTACAGCAGTCAGGCGAAATAAATAATTTGCATCAAGTTAATGAAAAAACACATCACTTATCGCATAATTACAACTGTAGAGAGACCCCTTAGCCATTGCAATCCTAAATGATCCCTCTTCTAGTCTTTCTTTTTTCCCCTATTGTAGTTGGAATATTTAAAAAATCACAACACCTATTCTTAGTAGTTATCTTCTGAATTTAGGCATGGCATTTAGAATATTCTTTTTGATAGTATTTTCAATTAGGGAGCCATATGTACCACTCTCCTTCTTCCCCTGTTAAACACCCCATAAAAAATTAAGAAGGAGAAATTATTCTCCTCTTCTTTTTTTTTTAATAGAGATAAAGTTAAGACATAATTTATGAATATATCTGAACCAATAGGAGATCGAAACATAGATATGCTCTAACGTGAAGCCATCAGAGGATCTTCTACTGCTCAAAAAGCAGCTTAAAGTATATATGCTTTTTATTAATTTAATATCCAAAAGGGACCTTTGACAATTGTGGACTAAATTAAAGATATTTCCACTATACCAAAGAGATGTCACACATTCCTATAAGTGTTCAAATTCCACTTTGTGGGGCTTGCATTTTATTATACCTTATAAAACAACTAGTCCATTTATTTCAAATTTTCTGTCGTAATTTCTAAAAATATTTGTTTCAGTTATAATTAATTTATCAACGATCTCTAGTTAATCTGTTGCTAATTCATAACTAAATAAAATTAACATGAGATTTAGTTTTTTTGTTATTTAACTACAAAATTTTGTCTGTCGTTTTCTAATAGTGTGACCTCCTAGCTTCTAGATGTGAAGGTATGAGATCAGTTTAATTTTTAAAAAATAAAATAATAAAGAAGCATATTTTTGTTACATAAGCACGAATACCACATCACATAATCATATGCTAATTAACCCAATCATTAAGCTCTTTTGTCTCTTAATCAGCACACTAATATATCTACTAGCCCCCTCTCTCACCCCATCCATTCCAATTTTATCCTTGGATACTTATTGTTGGATTCCAATTTTATTTTATTTTATTTTATTTGGATTCCAATTGTTGGTCAGTTTTTGTGGCATTTTGTTCTCTATATTTTATATTAGACACCTCCACATTTTACCTCAAAAATGTTTCAACGGTAGGAGTCATTTAAATGTTTATCATTTTAATATTCTTTTAGGCAACAAAAGAAGAGCTAAGAATGAAACCTTACACCTTGAGGATATTGTGGTGAGGAATATTTGCTTTGGATGTCCACTTTAAAATTATCAGAATTTGAGTTCGTTATCTGTAAAGTTGTTGCTTTTTAAATACTCAAATTATCTCTTTGTGGACTTATCAGTAAATTATAAATATTAAATGATTAAAATCTCAAAAAAAAAAAACTAGCACATCACTGATGCAATACATTGATAGTTATTAATCATAATTCATAGGTATAATTTATCCTATATTGTTTACTTTAGGAGTAGCTAGTAAAAGGTACACCAACCGATATTAGGATGTGTTTTAGAATTTATTTTTTTAATCTTTTTTGACATCTTTACATTGTGAGGGGGTTAATTTCATAGAAGGTCAACGTACTTACAATTTATTAAACAAAAGTTGTCAAACTGATTCTTCTGACCATAAAAAACTACTTAACATTCAGTAATTTTATATATAAAGTTATGTTTGTTTGGCCCTTATCTAGTGTAAATTGGACGAAAAGTTCCTATTATAATTTATTTTTTTTAAATCATTTCAAAACTTTAGAGCAATAATATAATTGCCGTTAAATAGGGTATTTATAACTTGCTCTCATATAAATATGAATAAAAACTTTAGTGACTTTGAATACAATGACATTAACTCAATTACCACAAAATTATGTTATTGCAATAATATATACTGACTATAAACGAAAAATCTATTATCACTGAATGTCTGTTTTTACTGAATAATAGACTTAAAATTAATTGGTTGTACTATACATCATAGAGACAGATTGAAGGAAATAATGGAACAGTGGGGAATACATGATGTGATGGTACAATTTTAAAGTGATTTGCCAATCAATAAATGCATGATTGAAGCTGGCAGATGCTTCTCCTACCCTTGTAATGAGATCATATGATGGCTACCATTGATAGAAACCCTAATAACAGAATTTCCCTTTATAGATGTTGCAATATGTTTAATAGGCACTAAACTCTACAAAGTACAAACCTTTCCCTTTTAGGAGTTATCGGTTATGCTTCTGCCCAGCTTCACCTTTATTCCATAGATTATATATATGATTCTTTCTTTTTCTTTTTCAATACGCGTGTATTCATACAGTGATATTTAGAGTGACAAAAGTCTCATATTAATTGAGAAATACAGGGGTGGTTTGCTTATATGAACTTGGACAATCCTCTCCTCATGAGGTAGTTTGCTTATATGATTTTGGACAATCTTCTCCTCATGAGTTAGCTTTTGGGTTGAGTTAGGCTTACGTATCATATATATATCTTTACAAATATAATATAAACAAAATTTATATTATTATTTTATATTTGTCACGACCCAACCCATCAGGTTATGCGAGTACCTACTCTAATACCTAAATAGGAGAATCATTACCACCCAAACAGGTTAAAACATGTGGAAAATAAATGAAACAAGGAAACCTCTTCAATATTGAAAACTTTCATGAAAACATTAATCTTTAATAAAAATAATAATCTTTAATAAAAGTTTTTTTACAATTAAGCTACTAAGAAAATACAGTTTATGCATAAAAATGAGACAACTCCCACTATAAGGGAGGAAAAATGAAAGATGTCGGAGATCATCATCGTCTTCACCTATGAAACATCATTGATCCTGCAACTAGACTATGTCAAGTGGCATAACAAGAATAGTATCAGTACAAACAACACGTATTGGTAGGCATCATCGATCGATTAGAACCTACCACATGATATAATGTAGACAATTAGAAAAGTCATGCAATATCGAAGTTACACCACCCCACTTCTCTATTCACATACTCATACCCTTCTTAGGTAAATACCATGACTAAGCACCTTAATTAATATGTCACCTTAAGGCTTTCAAAGCCTACCTGTGATGATACAATAACAAACAATTGTAGTCTAACCCTTCTAACATATTAATATCCATGAATACCAAGTCATCCCTAGCCCTATCAGTTAAGTTGTTATCTTTTATAAAACTCATGTCAACTCTCTGGCCATTTTTAGAACAGTAAAGGAAATTGACGTCTTAGACCAACTCATCCTTAGCAAACTAAACCTAGAACCCGCTACAAAATCAAGTTCATCATGACCAATAGAAATGTATTTTAAATAACTAAAGAATTGAGTCCTCATAAATTCAACCCTAGTCCAACAATTATGGAGAATAACCCCTAAGAATTTAGATGCCAATAAACAAATAACATGCCTTAACAACCAGTAGTAACACATAGCATGTACTTCCAATTCTAACCCTAACTTACAGTAGCATGCATGATCCATGTCCCACATGGTCACATACAAATTAGATCTGAGATCAACTCACATTTCAAGGAACCCGGACAACTCAGGGATCCAACATGCAACAAGTATAATATGTAGAAATATCAGGTTCATTCATGAAACCATAAACATATATTTGGTCCTCTCATGAAAGTCAAACCAAACCGTTAGTGTAAAGACGTGGTATCCGAGTTCTGAGACATCCTTAGTTAGTGACTAGTGTGGTAGCTGAGCCAATCATATATGGGTATTCCCATATCAAGCGTGGTATCTGAGCACACCGTTAATATATACCGACCGCGGAAATATCGTGTACTAGGCGTGTTACCAAGCCAATCAATAAACATAAGCAATCATGCACGATCACAAACATCAACAATAACACTTGACACCACAAGTCACATAACAAGTTCGTTGTATTCATTACCAACATGATGTCATTACATATGCTTCCTACGTATTCCTTACCATGTATTGTACAATGATACTACAAGTGGTAGACATAAATACGCTCATAAACGGAAACATACTACCCTCCTAACAAGAAACTCAAGGCAAATCAAGAACAAGAGAATCACCCACAATCATTACTTCATCTCCACCCTAATAGTATATAACAACAATCTCTAACCATCCAAACTCTATGCCCGATGGTCTTACATGTCATCTCTTAAAATTTACAAGATATAATACGGTAAAAACAAGTCTAACTAGTCAATTAAAAGAAACCTAGCCTACCAAAGTGCCAAGCAATATCGGATGAACCTTGCCCAAAATTTTGACTCCATAGAAGCAATCATTTTATGAGAGAGCATATGAACATTCTTAGACTTTCACCTTCCTTGTGTGGTAATTCTCCCTCCCTTATTGATCCCTTACCCCAGGTGTCTTTGGAGGATTTATGGAGCAGCCCTCGTTTATTTTCTCCATTTAAAAGTGGGAAGAAATTAAAAAATGGTGCATTGATTAGGTTGCTGAAATTTGACGTCCCATTATAACGACTCTCAGACCGCTACAACGGCATTGTCATAGCGGAAACCTCCCACTATGACAGGTTGATGTCAGTTTAGCCAAGAAATCAATTTTTTGCCACAAATCATCGTGCGCTCAAATTTTTAAAACATTCTTATACTACACTTTTGAATTTTTAAAACTCCGCATGAGGTACCTTTAGTAACGACGGATCAGATCGTTATAATTATAATCTATTATACATAAATAAATTATATTAGTTTAAAATTTTATAAATAATTACATGATTGTGTAAACATTCGCTATATATATATATATATATCCTACATATTTGTTAGTTAAGGTGATTTTATAAGAAAAGAAATAAGAATAGGGTTTTTAAAAAGTAATTAACTAAACATTGAAACTCATAATGCCATAATGTTTTGCAAATCCTCCTAACCATTATCCTACTGCAATACTTCTAGCTAGGAAGAATGCTCATGTTGTGGCATTTTCACCCAGAAGGTAGGGTTATTCCTACAACACATCATTGTATAATGTTCAAGGTTCCCGGTTGAGTAACAGGAGCAACTTTTAATTTATTATGAGCCCAAACGATGAATTCAATAAGTTATTGCCATTAATCGTCTTTGCTGAATAAAAACATTAAACTAAAAGTCCAAACAAAATGAACACCTAGAGAAAAAAAAGGTGATACGACAAATAATGAGGAATCATAAAACTGAATTACCTAGGATACATAGGCCCATAAGAAATCACAGAGTCACCCATTAATAGTAATATTAGAACTCTTCGCAAAGTTTTCTCCTGTGATATGAGTTAGTACCTTTGATCACTTACACTGCCCCAAACATATGACTGCATTTTTAAATTGAAATAGAATATTTCTATCAAAATTGAATTGTACATCCAGAATAGTCCTAAGAAGACATGATTCTAGGCTGATACTCGACATTCACCCCTTCTTCCAGATTATGACAAGAAAAATGAAAATCAAGATTTACTTTATCCAATATCAAACAAGAACTATGAGCAAATTATACACCTTTTAAGAGTATCAATACTACCACGTGAATTGTAAATGCATGACTGTGATGTACCAAGAAATCAATCGTTCCTGATAGAATAAGCAACCAAGCAACCTTGCCACCCACTACCACTAAATCACCAACCCCCCCCCCCAAGTTAAATTGGTGCTTGTTGTTGTACTAGGTGTTAAAGCATGAGTATTTTGTTGGGAAATTTACATGAATCTCGCTAGTTTAGGAGCTTATTACTTAGATACACTCTAGTTTAAAGTATTATGTATCTTTGGTGCGTCTAGATACGTTCAGATACATGTATCTCGGGATACACAGGGTTAGAATTATGTGTAATTTATTCTAGATATATTATATACAAGTGGATTCACATGATTTTGGATACATAACAAATCTTGCTCGTCTCTTTCCTATTTCACTCGACACTCTCCTATGTATCTTGTATACAAGATACATGTGAATCACACCAGATACACACAAATATGTGTATCTAGTGTGATACACATGCATATGAGATTCATAACAAATATCGCTCACCTCCCTACTCATCTCACTCGCCTCTCTTCTTATTTTAGTGTATCTGATAGAAATATACATGTATCTAAGTGTATCTTCCTCAATATATGGTAGAAAATCTTAATTGTAATAAGATATGTAATATTTTGAAAGTATTTGTAATAATAGTATATATGATAGTGAAGTATGTTTAATTATGTAATTTCTCCATATACTTCACTAATTATGATAGTGAAGTATGTCCAATTTTGTATCAATTGAGTAAAAACATATTTTGATTGTATAGTGATATATTAAAAAAATATCTTGAGGACACCCTAAAGCGCTCGTGGTATCAGTATGAATATAAAAATTAATACTGAGAATGGGATATGATTGCATTTCGATGCCTAAGGGCACGATCTAATAGATCGTTGTATCGAGTAGTTCGATCATAATTTCTTACCATAAAAATAGTTACATATGCAGCAACACGAACCATGACAAATCCACCAATACACATATGATGTGTGAACAATGACAGTTTTGATAGTCAGTAGCTAGATACATAAAAGAATAATGAGCTGTATCAATGATTAAAGATCTTAACATAGCTAAGTTGATTAAAGAAACTAGCATAGCCAAATTAATGTTGGGTTTTAAAGGTGTGAACAGAAAATAAAGTGTTGTGACTCTCTTGAAGGGTTGTGACCTTTATGAAAGGTTGTGTCCTTTCTAAAGGGTTGTGACCTGTTGAAAGGTTGTGCCTTTTCCAAAGTGTTGTGACCTTTCTGAAAGGTTGTTTTTTTTCAAAGAGTTGTGACTTTTACCCTTTGTTGGCTATAAATAGAGACTTTCTCTCATTTTTCTGCATCGAATTCTTCCCTTCTCTTGCATACATTTCTTACAAAATAAAACCGATCGATCGTGTCTGTGTGTTTGATTCATTGTTGTCATTTTGAGTTCGTTAAAATTATTGAAGTTTGAGGTACCGCTACTTCTTTAATGGTTAATCCGTTTTATTTTGGAAGGAATTAATCTGCAACCTCGAGTACTTCAGAGGATTAAATTTCGTAAGGACACACAGTGGGTTCTGTGGACTCGGATAGTTCTTTATTTTTCTTTTCATTTTTTATTATTCCTGGTTTGCTAATTTGAATATAAGAGATAACAAGCTTAAGAAATTTAATATTGATGGTACTTTCTGTGGTAAGTAAACTACTTTTATTTTCTGTGTTCCTTTTGTTGGAAAGAAAAAAAAGAAAAAGAGAATTAGTTTATCATATGATAAAAGAGTTTTGGGATGAATTAGTACTACTTTAATATGTTTGAGTATATTTTCTGTAGTAAGTTTTCCTTGGATGGGTAAGATTATTTTTATTTTCTATCCAAGTGCATTGAAGCATTGCACCCCTTCAGTCTTCTTTTCAATAAGAAAAGTTATTTTGTGCATAAAGGTTAAGATATGCACTTTAAATTTTTTTTCTATACTCTTGGTTTTATATAACTATGAGAAGAAGTAAATGAACAGATGTTATCTCCTAACAATATTTGAACATGAGTTTAGTTTCTCGTTGAAATTCGTCTTATGAGAAAAAATAGAATATGAAGGAAACTGGGAAAGAAGGAAAAAATTAGCAAGAAAAGTGACTTGCATGGAATCACTACTGACAAATAGAATATGATTCAATGGGGTAAATCAGGTTTTATTTTTGTTTCCCTTGATTATTATTATTTTCTATCCTTAATAAGTTATGAGATTTAATACATAAATTTTAGGATAGATGGTCATTGTGTGCTGATCTCAGAATATATATTTATTACTATTAATATGTATTCTGTTTAGAGGAGGGGGAAAAAACTTTCGTAATTTTCTATTCCATGTGAAATTTGATTGTGTCTGACTTTTGGAGACTAAAATCCTCTGATTTTTTACTTCTTTGGTTTGAAGAATATAAGAACTTCACAAACAAATCAGATTGTGCATTAGTTTGAAGAATATAGTGTCACGCCCCGAGTCTACACCCTAGGCGGGACTGGCACTCGAGAACCATTGTTGGCCTCAAGTGAACCCTTGGTCTGGCTTACTTAACTCAGCGGAAGACTCTAAGCATGATTACAATGATCAAATGAACTTACTCAAATAGCTTAATAATATAACTTAGAATGTTAAATTAATTAAACATTCAACTTGGCCAAAATGGCAACCCAAGTCTTAACATAAGATAAAATGAGAAGACTAAAGAACTAATAACTAACTGTCTATGAAGCCTCTAAAACAACTGAGATGGTTGTTGGAAAAAACCTCACAACATCCTAATGAACTAAACTAGAAAGAAAATAAAGAGGTCCTCCGGAATGCAATGAGGCTCACCAACAGACTCTTAATGCTCAAGTTGGATCAATGAGGCGCTGGATGATGATCCTTGTTACCTGCATCTGCATCATAAGACGATACATGCCAACTGGCATCAGTACATGGAATGTACGAGTATGCGAGTTGGAATGCTAACAAACATAGGCTCAAAAGATATTATGAAAGAAATACTTACCTTGGCTCTTCTCAACTCATGAATACTTAACTAAACTCATTTCAATATAAAGCAGTTTTAAACAAGTGCATTATAAAGAAAAGTTGTTTAAAAATATGATGTCAACTCTGTGTATATACAAGGATACAACATAACTTTGAAATGTATGTAAGAATACAATAAACTGATGTATATAAAAATACAATAACTTTTGTGGGAGATTCTCTAACCGGCAACTCACGTTGCCAAAAACTGTCCTATACCTTGCCATCGGTATAGAACCTGAACTACTAAGTGGATCCACTAGTCTATGCTAAAAAGCACTAAGGAATCATCTAAAGAATATGATCATTTTTCTGCCCATGATGGCTACATGGTTTATTGGGGCTTGAGTTAATATGAACTCACGTCTCCATATCGGTGCTCAATACTACTCTCAAAATATACTTAGCTCATATGTTTTAAAAACAACTTCTTCTCTAGTTTGAGATAATTGCTCAAACTTAGCTTTAAGAAAAGCTCTCTTGGAATCAATATTCCCTTTTGTTGTTCAAAACTCTTTTGGAAATCTCAGTTTCCTCTCATCTTAAATGTGAAAACATTTACTCTTGGGAATACTTAGTTCCCATATATCATTTTAAAGAGAATGAACTTTGCTCTTACTCTTTACTCAACTTCAAAACTTAAGTCTTAAAACAAAGTTAAAATGTTTGTAAAAGACTTACGAAAACTTGAAATGAACTTCTCTTACTAGACTCTTGACTTCCCTTGACTTTGATCTTAACTGCTCTTGACTCGACTCTTAACTGATCCTTGAATTGAACTATGGATTCAAGGATTTTGATTGGTGTTTGGAAAGATCTCATGTTGTTTAGGAATGATTTTAGATAGCTAAACATGAGAAAAGACCAAAAAATATAATTTGAAGGGGGTCCGCGACGCGGAGACATAATTAAATTTTTGGTTCCGAAAATATCTCTTGAGGCAGAACACCTCGTGTCAGCTCCACGACGTGAAGTAAAATTTTCAAAACTAGGGCTAAGCGCGCGACGCGCCACTGATGCTAAATTTCGCCCAACGAAATTTCTTCTTCGTTTTCCAACCCCAATTCACCCAAACTCGATTCTTTTTCTCAAATCTCTTTTAAATACAAATATCCAGCAAATGTACCTAAGAACCTAACTTGAAACGACTCTATAATACGACGTAACGATCACAGAAACTTCTCAATTCATCCCAATTCAAGAACAACATTCAAATTCAAGAATAAGTAACAAGATCATCAATACTCAAACTCTTTTAGGACAAATTCTGCTGAACGAAACATGTTTGGCGCGTGGGTGAATGAACTCAATGCTATGAAAGACTCACATACCTTGTAGGGTCAATTCCTTGGTGAATCCACAACCAAACTCAATCGTTCTTAGCGAATTTTGTTTTTCCTCTTCTCTTTTCTCTTGCGTTCTTTCTCCCAAAAGCCCTAACTCTATTTCTCAAAAGTGTAAGCTGAAATAACTCAGTTTTGAGCCCAATTATTTTATTAAAAAATGGATTCAATTAATTGGGTAAGGAAAAGACCAAACTACCCTTAAAAAATCCGGATTGGGCATTTCCTTATTCGGACAGCCCAACTTCCAAAGGGCATAACTCACTCATACGAACTTGAAATGGCGCAAACTTAGTGGCGTTAGAAAGATCATTCCAAGAGCTTTCCAACCATATCTGTAAATACACCTAACTCATCCTGAGCTAGGAGTTATAATTGTTTAAAGTTAACCAAAAACTAACTTTAACTTACTTGAAATTTTCCAGATTTCCTTATACTTTCCAAAATAACTATTTCCAGATTTTAAACTTCTTTCTAGTTCTTTCTAGTTGCGAGATGTTACAATATCTCCCCCTTGGGAATATTCTTCCTCGAATGAGATGATACTCTTATTAACATCAAGTTCAAACATCCCACAAGCAATTTCAAACAAAGAACATGCTCACTCATAATTTAGATAGTACTAAGAAGAAAATTAGTACCTTGGTCTACATTTTCTCCGGTTTCAAAGAGATGTGGATATCTCTTCTTCATATCCTCTTCAGCTTCCCAAGTAGCTTCTTCAACAAATTGGTTCTTCTAAAGGACTTTGACTGACGCAACCTACTTTGTTCTCAACTTACGAACTTGGCGATCTAGAATCTGAACCGAAATCTCCTCGTAAGATAAGCTATCATTGATCTCAATATTTTCAGTTGATATGATCAATGAAAGATCGCCTATGCACTTCTTCAACATGGAGATGTGAAACACCGGATGAACCGCTGCAAATTCCTGTGGTAGCTCCAACTCATAAGCTACATTGTCAATCCTCTTGGCTATTCTATAAGGTCCAATATACCGGGGACTAAGCTTCCCTTTCTTACCAAACCTCATAACACCCTTCATTGGTGAAACTTTTAAATATATCCAATCATCTACCTCGAACTCTAACGCCCTTCTCCTAACATCAGTGTAGGATTTCTGACGACTTTGTGCTATTTTCAATCTCTCTTGAATTACTTTCACCTTTTCCATAGCTTGGTGAACTAAATTTGGTCATATAAACCCTGCTTCACCAACTTCAAACCATACAATAGAAGATCTGCATCTTCTCCCATAAAGAGCTTCATATGGAACCATTTGGATGCTAGAGTGGTAACTATTATTGTAAGCAAATTCAATGAGAGGTAGGTGATCATCCCAATTCCCTTTGAAATCAATCACACAAGCCCTCAGCATATATTCTAAAGTCTGAATAGTGTGCTCTGTTTTTCCATCAGTCTGAGGATGAAAGGCAATACTTAAGTTCACCTTTGAACCCAAGCCTTTTTGAAAAAATTTCCAAAACTGTGCAGTAAATTGTGCACCTCTATCTGAAATAATGGAGACTGGGACTCCATGAAGTCTTACCACCTCCTGAATATATAACCTGGCATAATCTTCTGCTGAATGAGTAGTCTTCACCAGCAAAAAGTGGGCTAATTTTGTCATTCTGTCGACAATCACCCAAATAGAATCATGCTGTATGCGAGACCTTGGCAATCCTGTGATGAAATCCATATTAATCATCTCCCACTTCCATTTCAAAAGTTCTATATTTTGTGCGAAACCACCGGGCCTTTGGTGCTCTACTTTAACTTGTTGGCAGTTTGGACACTTAGCAACAAATTATGTAATGCCCTTCTTCATACTATTCCACCAATACACTTCTTTCAAATCACGATACATCTTTGTGGAAACCGGATAAATGAAATATCTGGAGCTATGAGCTTTTTCCATGATCCTCTCTTGGAGTCCATCCACCATTGATACACATAACCTACCTTGATATCTCAATACACCATCTCCCCCTTGTTCAAAAGCTAATATTTTTTGCCTTTAAACATTTGCCTTCAACTCAAACAAAATGGGATCTTGGTCTTGCTTTTCTTTTACTTCTGACACTAACGATGATTCAGCCCCATTCGTCACCACTATTCCTCCTTCTGTGGAATCCATAAGTCTGAGTCCCAGGCGTGCAAGTCTTTGCACATCTTTTGCTAACTCTCTCTTTCCTTCTTCAACATGGGCGATGCTACCCATAGACAACCTCCTTAAGGCATCAGAAACAACATTAGCCTTACTTGGGTGATAAAGAATATTCATGTCATAATCCTTGAGTAATTCTAACCACCTCATTTGTCTGAGATTAAGCTCTTTCTGAGTGAACACATATTGAAGGCTCTTGTGATCGGTGAACACATCCACATGAACACCATACAAATAATGACGCCATATCATCAAAGCGAACACTACAGGAGCCAACTCTAAGTCATGGATTGGGTAGTTCTTCTCATGAACTTTCAACTGTCTGGAGGCATAAGCTATAACTTTGCCATTCTGCATTAAGACACAATCCAAACCAACTCTAGATGCATCACAATACACCACAAAACCTTAAGTACCTTTCGGTAAAGTCAAAACTGGGGCAGTAGTCAACCTTCTCTTCAATTCTTGAAAGCTTTTCTCCCAAGCTTCGGACTATTGAAATTTCACTGTCTTCTGAGTCAGCTTTGTCAAAGGAGACGAAATGGACGAGAACCCCTCTACAAACCTTTTATATTATCCAGCCAAGCCCAAGAAACTCCTAATATCAGCTGGAAATGTGGGTCTAGGCCAATTTTGCACTGCCTCAATTTTTTGAGTATCGACTTTAATTCCCTCTCCAGACACAATATGGCCTAAGAATGTCATAGACTCAAGCCAAAATTCACACTTAGAGTACTTGGCATACAATTCTTGATCTTTCAAAGTCTGAAGAACTATTCTGAGGTGACTAGCATGATCTTCTTCATTCCTTGAATAGATTAGTATGTCATCAATGAAGATGATAACAAACATATATAAATAAGGTTTGAAGACTCTATTCATAAGATCCATGCATGTTGTTGGTGCATTAGTCAAACCAAATGACATGACCAGAAACTCATAATGACCATAACGGGTCCTGAATGCTGTCTTTGGAACATCACATTCCCTTACTCTTAACTGATGATAACCTGATCTGAGGTTAATTTTCGAGAAACAGGAAGCACCCTGAAGCTGATCGAAAAGATCATCAATTCTCGGAAGAGGATACTTATTCTTGATGGTAACCTTGTTCAACTGACGGTAATCTATACACATCCTAAGAGAACCATCTTTCTTTCTCACAAACAAGATTGGAGCGCCCCAAGGTGAGACACTTGGTCGAATGAAGCCATTATCTAATATATCCTTCAACTGCTCTTTCAACTCACTCTGCTGGTGCCATTCTATATGGCGGAATAGATATAGGACGAGTATCTGGAAGAAGATCTATACCGAAGTCTATCTCTCTCATGAGGGACTCTTGGAAGATCATCTGGAAAGACTTCTGGAAACTCTTTTACTACTGGAACTGACTGAATAGGAGGTACCTCAAGACTTGAGTCATTAACTCGGACTAAGTGATAGATACACCCCTTAGAAACTACCTTCCTTGCCTTAAGGTACGAAATGAAACGACCCTTAGGCACTGCTGAACTATTTTCCACTCTAAGACTGGTTCATTTGGAAACTGAAACTTGACTACTCGAGTTATACAATAAACTGAGGCATAACAGGCATGAAGATAGTCCATACCAAGAATGACATCAAAATCTATCATGTCTAACTCAATTAAGTCAGCCATGGTACTCTTGTGATTGACGAAAATGGGACAATCACGATAGACTCTCTCTGCTAGAATAGACTCACCAACAGGCGTAGAGACACTGCATGGGTTACTCAGGAAGAACATCAAAGTTCATAGCAACATAAGGAGTTACAAAAGATAAACTCGCTCCTGGATATAGCAAGGCATAAACAGTAAAGTCAAAGACTCGAATCATACCAATGACAACATCTGGAGAGTTCTTTTGCTCTTGGCGACTAGTGATTATATAGAGGCGGTTTGCTCCTCTGCCAGTACCGGAAGTAGCTCCTCTAGGTGCAACCCTGTCTGGTGGAGCAACTGATGAAGATTGGGCTTTATTGCCTAGATTTCCACTACTTTGCTTATTCTTATGACACTCTTTCATGAAGTGTCCCTCTTGCCCACACTTGAAACAACCTGTCTGACCATCACGACATTTACCTCAGTGGTTTCTACCATACCTACCACATACAGGAGCCCAACTACCTCATTGTGCCACATTACCTTGATACTGTGTTGGTCTAGCTCTGAAGTTCTGCGAATTCTGACCATTATACTCACCTTTGTTTATGGGTGCAGGTGCACTAGCAGATGATGGTGCAAGCCCCTTTTACTTCTGAAAGGACGAATGATTCACACTACCCTTCTGCTTCCCAGACTCATTTCCTGTCTTCGCTTTCTTATTCTTGAACTCTTCTTTATCTCTGAGCTTCTCTTCCTCTACCTGCTGCACATAGACCATCAACCTCAAAATGTCCATGTCCCCAATAAGCATTGTTGTTCGGCCCTCTTTGCTTAATAGACGGCCCAACCCAGCAACGAACAAGCTCATTCTACTTCTCATGTCCTTAACCATCTCTAGAGCATAACGGGATAGTTGAGTGAACTTCAACCCATATTCATGAACACTTAGAGAATCCTACTTAAGTGTGAGGAACTCACGTACCTTAGCCTCTCTCAGTTCTGGGGGAAATAAACGCCCTAAGAAAGCCTCTTCAAAACATGCCCAACTCGCAGATGGTGCATCCTCAGCTCTACCCCTTTTCCACTGATCAAACCAAGTCCTAGCAACATCTTTCATCTAATATGCAGCTAGCTCAACTCTCATAGTATCAGTAACATACATCACGTTGAATACCTTTTTCAGTTTCTCAATGAAGTTCTTTGGATCCTCAGTAGTGTTGGAACCAGTGAAACTTGGAGGATTCATCCTCAAGAACTCACGAATCCTTGAAGTGTCGGCCTCTTCTTGTCGAGATCTTCTTTGCTTCCCAACCTAGTTAGTCATAGCTTGTCTCAACATCTGGATAGCCTCTTGGAACTCAGCATTGGCGACTTCGCCTTGAGGTTGCACGTCAGGTGCATTGGGTAACTCTTGCTCTTGTGGTTCAACATTGCATCTAGCATGACAACCAATGAAAGCTCTTCGTGGAGGCATGATTATCTGAAAACATGCGTAAGTGTGAATTAGAAGAAACTTTTTAAAGATCAAGCTCTAACGCACGAAAAGAGTGTGAAAAAAGTGAGATAATTTCCTAACTGTTGCAGCCTCCTAATTATAGATGTGGCGCGCTTCACACCGATAACTAGGACTCTACAGACACGGCTTCATAGACTCTCCAGGACTCTTGAACTATGTGCTCTGATACCAAGTTTGTCACTCCCCGAGTCTACACCCTAGGTGGGACTGGTACTCGAGAACCATTGTTGGCCCCAAGCGAAACCTTGGCCTGGCTTACTTAACTCAACGAAAGACTCTAAGCATGATTAATATGATCAAATGAACTTACTCAAATAGCTTAATAATATAACTTAGAATGTTAAATGAATTAAACATTCAACTTGGCCAAAATGGCAACCCAAGTCTTAACATAAGATAAAATGAGAAGACTAAAGAACTAATAACTGATTGTATATGAAGCCTCTAAAACAACTGATATGGATATTGGGACAAACCTCACAACATCCTAATGAACTAAACTAGAAAGCAAATAAAAGGGTCCTCCGGAATGCAATGAGGCTCACCAATAGACCCTGAATGCTCAAGATGGATCAACAAGGTGATGGATGTTGATCCTTGTTACCTGCGTCTGCATCATAAGACGATGCAGGCCAACTGGAATCAGTACATTGAATGTACGAGTATGCAAGTTGGAATGCTAACAAACATAGGCTCGAAAGAGATTATGAAAGAAACACTTACCTTGGCTCTTCTTAACTCATGAATACTTAAATGAACTCATTTCAATATAAAACAGCTTAAAACAAGTGCAGTATAAAGAAAAGTTATTTAAAAACATGATGTCAACTCTGTGTATAAACAAGGATACAACATAACTCTGAAATGTATGTAAAAATACAATAAACTGATGTCTATAAAAATACAATAACTTTTGTGGGAGATTCTATAACCGACAACCATCACTTTGAGCCTAAGTGATGGTACAATATTTTACCTCACGTTGTCAAGGACCGTTCTATATCTTATCATCGGTATAGAACCTGAACTACTAAGTGGATCAGCTAATCTATCCTAAAAAGCAATAAGGAATCATCTAAAGAGTATGATCCTTTTTCTGCCCATGATGGCTACATGGTTTATGGGGGCTTGAGTTAATATGAACTCACGTCCCCATATCGGTGCTCAATACTACTCCCAAAATATACTTCGCTCATATGTTTTAAAAACAACTTCTTCTCTGGTTTGAGATAATTGCTCTAACTTAGCTTTAAAAAAAGCTCCCTTGGAGTCAATGTTCCATTTTGCTGTTCAAAACTCTTTTGGAAATCTCAGTTTCCTCTCATCTTAAATGTGAAAATATTTACTCTTGGGAATACTTAGTTCTCATATATTATTTTAAAGAAATGAACTTTGCTCTTACTCTTTACTCAACTTCAAAACTTAAGTCTTAAAACAAAGTTAAAACTTTTGTAAAAGACTTATGAAAACTTGAAATGAACTTCTCTTACTAGACTCTTGACTTCTCTTGACTTTGATCTTAACTGCTCTTGACTCGACTCTTAACTGATCCTTGAATTGAACTATGGATTCAAGGATTTTGATTGGTGTTTGGAAAGATCTCATGTTGTTTAGGAATGATTTTAGATAGTTAAACATGAGAAAAGACCGAAAATCAAGATTAGAAGGTGGGTCCGCGATGCGGAGGCATAATTAAATTTTTGGTTCCGAAAACATATTTTGAGGAAGAAGACCTCATGTCAGCTCCGTGACGGGAAGCAAAATTTTCAAAATTGGGGCTAAACGCGCGACGCGCCACGGATGCTAAATTTCGCCCGACGAAATTTCTTCTTCGTTTTCCAACCCCAATTCACCCAAACTCGATTCTTTTTCTCAAATCTCTTTTAGATACAAATATCCAGCAACTGTACCTAAGAACCTAACTCAAAACGACTCTATAATACGACGTAACGATCACAGAAACTTCTCAATTCATCCAAATTCAAGAAAAAAATTCAAATTCAAGAATAAGTAACAAGATCATCAATACTCAACCTCTTTTAGGACGAATTCTGCTGAATGAAATATGTTTGGCACGTGGGTGAATGAACCCAACGCTATGAAAGACTCACATACCTTGTAGGGCCAATTTCTTGGCGAATCCGCAACCAAAATTGATCGTTCTTGGTGAATCCTGCTTTTCCTCTTCTCTTTTCTCTTGCGTTCTTTCTCCCAAAAGCCCTAACTCTATTTCTCAAAAGTGTAAACTGAACTAACTCAATTTTTACCCCAATTATTTTATTAAAAAACAGATTCAATTAATTGGGTAAGGAAAAGACCAAACTACCCTTCAAAAATCCGGATTGGGCATTTCCTTATTCAAACAGCCCAACTTCCAAAGGGTATAACTCACTCATAGGAACTTGAAATCGCTCAAACTTAGCGGCGTTGGAAAGATCATTCCAAGAGCTTTCCAACCATATCTGTAAATACACCTAACTCATCCTGTGCTAGGATCTATAATCGTTTGAAGTTGACCAAAAACTCACTTTAACTTACTTGAAATTTTCCAGATTTCCTTATACTTCAAAAAATAACTATTTTCAGATTTTAAACTTCCTTCTAGTTCTATCTAGTTGCGAGATGTTACATATAGAAACTTCATCAATTTATTAAATACTCTGTTTGAATGAATATTCTGACTTGAAGAGTACAAAATCTTCATCAGAAATATTAAGGCTAAATGATTTGAAAAAGATAAAATCTTCATCGTTAGCTAGAAATAGTGTTGTATTTGAGGTTGCTGGAGATTAAAACCTTTTTGGTTTACTACTCTGTCTGAATGTGAAACTGATTCGAAGAATATAAAAACTTCATCAGAATTGAAGGTTCATTCGGTTAACGAATAGAAGAATATAAAAACTTCATTGTTAAACTATAAACAAGTTGCATAAAGATTGAATCTTTATTGTTAGAATTCTAAATACTAAGTGGTCTGTCTAATTGTGACAAAAAGGAAAAAAAATACTAGTGACATAAAATTAGTGATTTTTGTGCCTGCAATGGGTGTTTATATGGATTAAATCTCCAAAAGAAGGCTTCGTATTGCCAATGTGTATTTTGATGGTACACAATATGAAAGCATGGGAAATATATGTGGAAAATAATTTCAAATACTTGAAAAATATTTTTGAGAACATATTTAAAATGTGGGGGGTTCTTTACTTATGATAAAGACAAAACTAGACTTACTATCTAATTTAAATTTGAAAGTACAAGATATGAAATTTAACGATATTCTTGTATTATGTTAGTCTCACAAAATTCTTGGAGTATATTTGATATTGTGGTCGTTGAGTCTCTCTTTGCTAGTATAGGATATGACTAGTATAAAACCACAAAATTATATTACTTGTTCAAAAGAATTGTATTCTTTGATGAAAAAGTTTCACTTAAAATATTGTGATTTTTCATGAAAAGATGTCTATTAAAATTAAAAAAATTTGTATAGACATGAACATTGGTGAAAAGTGATATGTTATGTTTGTGTTGTAAAACAAACATTTGGGTCATATTGCCTTTATTGGACCGATGAGACTATGATCATGGGTAATTCTATAACAAATTAAATGCTATGGAAAGGTCCTTCTGAAAAGGACATATGGCAATGTCTGTATTTGAAAAAATTATAAAAAGTAAAGAACAAAATATTTATGGGAAAAGGTTACCTCACAGAAGGTCTTTTCAAACTTAGTATTTCTGTTTTTTCTTACTTGCTTGAATCAAATTATTTGTGACATAAATGCTTGGGACATGTCAATTACAAAACCTTGCAAAAACCTATCAACTTAGAAGTTTTGCCTAACATCTAGTGCAATAAATCAAAATGTCAAGTATATGTTGTTGAAAGGAATTTTAATACCTTAGAATGATTTACACTAACATTTGTGATATGAAGTCAACGCCATCTCGTGGTGGGAAAAAGTGTTTCATAAATTTTATTGACAATTGCACTAGATATTGTTATGTTTATTTGCTGAATGGTAAGGAAAAAGCAATAGAAACATATAGGCACTATAAAACTGAAGTTGAAAATCAGTTGGATAAAAAGATTGTCATGATTAAAAGTGGTAGATGTTGAGAATATGAATCTTCTTTTGCAGAAATATATTTAGAAAATGGAATCATCAATCAAATTACTGTACATTCTCACCACAATCTAATGAAATTGTTGACAGGAAAAAACCGAACTTTGAAGGAAATATTGAATGTCCTATTTATAAGTTCAGGTTTACCACAAAATTAGTGGGGGGTGCTATCATTATAGCAAAAGAGAACAACAAAAAGTTTGTCTATTCAGAAAGAGAGAAACAAAAAGTTTTGTTTGTTAGTAAAGGGAGTAACAAATAAAAAAAAAGTTTTGTTTGTTAAGAAAGGGAGCAACAGAAAGTTGTGTTTGTTTAGGCTTTGTTGTATCCTGATAGAGAATTGTTTGTCGTCCCTTAAAGTTTATACAAGCAATAACTCTTGAAAGATAGTGATCAAACAATTTTCAATACAGTCTATTTCATATGAGAAATAAAAATGAGGGAACTATTCCCAAACAGGTCAAAATAGGACCTAAGACTTTGAATTGTATGTTTATTGGATAGGCTACAAATAGTAAAGCATGTCGATTTATGGTTCATAAGTTCGAATCGTCGGATAGTCAAGTGAAGGGTCTAAACGACCTTGGAAAGAACCAAAGGAGAATGTACATAATAAAGATATTCAGAGGCGTAGTAAATGTCAATGGATAAATTACTTCTTCCGGGTTTGATTTTGTAACATTTCTTCTTGAAAATGAGTCCATATAGTCAAAGAAGATATATCTTCTTTGGACTCATCCTATTTGGAAAGAGGCTGTCAATAGTAGAATATATTCAATCTTGAGCAACCATACTTGAGAGTTGGTTGATCTTCCTCCAAGAAATAAACCTTTGGTTTCAAAGTGGATCTACAAAAGGAAAAGAAAGTTGATGAAACTATTGGAAAATACAAAGCAAGACTTGTTGTCATAGGCTTTAGACAACAAGAAAGCCTTGTTTGACACATAATAGCCACTAACTAGGATTACATCAATTCAAATGTTAATTGCGCTAGTTGCGGTATATGTCCTTCAAATTCATCAAAATGGATGTGAAAATATTTTTTTAAAACTAGAGAATTGGAGGAAGATATTTACATGGAACAACCCGAGGGTTTTGTGGTTCCTGGTAAAGAAAAGAAAGTTTGTAAACTTGTTAAGACACTTTGTGGACTAAAAACAAGCGCTCAAATAATGACTTGCGAAGTTTGACCAAACTATGTTGGCAAATAAATTCAACATTAATGAATGTGATTAATGTTTATATAATAAAGACACTCCAAATCACAAGGTCATTGTTTGTTTTTATGTTGATGACATGTTGATCATCAAAAGAGACATTTCTGACATAAATGCTAATAAGCATATGCTAGAAAGTAACTTCGATATGAAAGATATCGAAGTTATTGATGTGATGGAAAAGGTACTTGACAAGTTCAAGTATTTGGATTTCAATATTGTCAAGACTCCAATAAATATGAGCTTTGTACTTCAAAAGATGAAAGCAAACATGACTCACAATTAGATTATGCTAGAGTATTGAGAAATATTATATATATCATGAAGTGTACGCAATCAGATATAGCATGTGTTATTAGTAAACTGAGTCGGTTCACAAGTAATCTCAATCAAACTCATTGTATGACAATGAAAAATGTTTTGGAATATTTAAAACATACTTAAAAACTATTATTTTGCATTATAACTAATATTCAACAATATTGGAAGAATATAGTGATGCAAATTGAATCACCAGGTCAAATGAAGTAAAATCCATGAGTGGATATGTATTTACTCTTGGTGGAGGAGCAGTCTCTTGGAAATCTTTCAAACAGAAATGTATCGCTCGCTCTATTCTGAAATTTGAGTTTATCACTCTAGATAAGGCCGGTGACGAAGTTGAATGATTCCAAAATTTCTTGACAGATTTTTTGCCCAAACCTTTTAGCTCCAATATGCATACATTGTGAGAGTTAAATTTGCAATATGTAGGGCATGGAGCATGATGTATAACAAAAAGTCTCGTCATAAATGATGTAGACATAATATCATTAAAGAACTGCTCTCTAGTGGAATTATCATAATTGACTATGTAAAGTCAAAGGATAATGTGACGAATCCACTTATAAAAGGCCTAACTAGAGAGGAAGTTGATAGATTATCCGAGGGAATGAGACTATTGCCGAGAACAAGTCATTGTGGCGGTAACTATACCTAGAATACTGGGCATCCCAAGATCTAGGTTCAAGGAGATCAAACAAAGTCATTGATGACGATTCAACATTGTCAAAATATTTTTTATGATCCATTCTCATGATAAGACAATGTTCAGTAACAAGGATAAAGGCATTAGGACTTTTTAATGGTTTCTAAGTTTGATACAGGGTATATCAAATAGTGTATCTACGGGATAACACATTTAGAAATCATCTATGTAAGTGTGAAGTGTAAGCCGCTTCAAGGAGAATCCGGTAAGGCCAGTTCTCTACGCACTTATAAACCAAGACGTGTTCATGGCTGAAATGAACAAAACAATGAGAACCAAAAATAGTTCAAGGGTTGATTGTGTGACTTATGTTGTCTAGGTATACACCAAAGCTCGACGGTTCAAAGATATCAAATCTACCGATTGACCGAGTATATTCGATATATGTTCACTATGGAAAGTTCAAAGGGAAACCCACTTATCCAGATGCAATCAATCTTTACTTACGAATCACACAGTTTTTCATGCATATGTTTTAACAATAGTCATCCCCTATTCATGTGGGGGATTGTTGGGTTTTAAAGGTGTGAACATGAAATGAAGTGTTGTGACTCTCTTGAAGGGTTGTGACTGTGTCGAAGGATTGTGACCTTTATGAAAGGTTGTGCCTTTTCCAAAGTGTTGTGACCTCTCTGAAAGGTTGTCTTCTTTCCAAAGAGTTGTGACCTTTACCCTTTGTTGGCTATAAATAGAGAGACTTTCTCTCATTTTTCTGCATCAAATTCTTCCCTCTCTTGCATACATTTCTTACAAAATAAAATCGATCGATTGTGTCTGTGTGTGTGATTCATTGTTGTCATTTTGAGTTCGTTGAAATTATTGAAGTTTGAGATACCGCTACTTCTTTAATGGTTAATCCGTTTTATCTTGGGAGGAATTAATCTGCAACCTCGGGTACTTGAGGGGATTAAATTTCTTAAGGACACATAGTGGGTTTTGTGGACTCGGAAGTTCTTTGTTGGCTATAAATAGAGAGATTTTCTCTCATTTTTCTGCATCGAATTCTTCACTTCTCTTGCATACATTTCTTACAAAACAAAATCGATTGATCGTGTCTCTGTGTGTGATTCGTTGCTGTTATTATTCCTGATTTGCTAATCTGAATACAGGAGATAACAATTAAGAGATAATTGAGCATGTCATGACCTGTTAGGATCTCGTATAAACCTTTTTTACCCTGACCCATGAAATAGATTAAGAAATATTTGAACTATAATTTAAATTTATTAGAAATACGATATCTTTGACCTATTAAGTTATAACAACATTATATTTTTATGTCAAACTATATATTAATAACACATATTTTTAACCCTTTTTCCACTTGGATGAAAGAAATGGATAACAAATGAGTAAAAGTGGTAGAAAACATAGACATTGTAGAATGGCACCACATGGTGAGGCAATGATGATAAGCATTTTGTTGGTCCCTCATGATCTCTAACAGCATTGGCAGGTAATTTAAGACACGCTGAATCGTTTTTTGTAGAATCAAGAATCTTATCCTATTTGTGTTATGTAAGACGTTTCTTTACTCTTCTACAATATTGGAATTTAACGATGAATCTCACTTTAATTGGATCGAATTGTCTAGTCCTTAATTATTATACAACTGTAATTTCCATCCTGCGTTCTTTAATTTCTTCTTATCTAGTCAAAATGATTCTAAATTCATACTCCTCCTAATTCCAAAATATGTTCACATAATTAAAGGTATATAATCTAAACCCTATCTCTTCTATTATGCCGCCTTTGTGTCATTTCCAATATACATAGTTTTTATTCCCTACGTACACTTATTAAGGATTAGAAATTTGAAATTGATAAAAATAAATAGTGAAGATAATGTCAATGGCATGGGGCATTGAGAAATGATAAAATTGCCTGTTTGTATAGATAAAAAGATGGAATAATGGAATTTTCTAATTGGTGTAGCATGTTCTCATCCTATCATCTTCTTTCACTTTCGGCAACAAATAATCAAATAGTATAATGGAGATTTCTTTTTTTATAACAATATGGATGAAACGTGCTTCCAGGCACATTTCTTAATATATTTCTTAAGAAATTCTTTTGAGATGTATTAGCAAAAATAATGCATGCATTAATTTTTTATATTATTAATATTTTGTTTGGTATATTTTTTCATTCTATGTATAACTTATGTTTTTTCAATTTACTGTGTATTGAAAAGTGTATTACTACTAATATCATAAATTTCTAGATATAAGTAATGCATTGGGATTTAACACATGCATTAGCATATTAAAATCTCAATTATCCAAAGTTACATCTTTCCACCATAGTTATAAAAGGATATTTTTATAAATAAATATTTTTATGTAATGTATGTTATTTTTAATGCATCAAATCAACATTGCATAAGAAATAGGACAAACTACATAAATGAGCCATAAAACTCAAAATAATTGCATGTTATACCTTTTTTTTTAGGTATACATGTTATACCTCAATCCAAAGTAATTCAAGAAATATTCATTCTCTCAAAAAAAAAATTACAACTCATACCCCATATTCATTCAGGCTGATAATTTTTGCTTAACTGATACTAAATCAGTATCATATGTTGTATTGGTATCATTAAAACTGATAATTTTGCTTAACTGATATATATATTGGTATCATTAAGGTTTATTGTTTAGAAATTACTCATTAGTAAGAGTATATGTATATTGTTGTGGTATTATTAAGGTTTTTTGTTTAGAAATTACTCATTAGTCAATGATATTATAAGAGTATATATATATTATTGTCGTATCATTAAGATTTCTTATTTAAAAATTACTCATTAATCAATGATATTATAAGAATATATATTTATATTTTTATGATGTCATTAGAATTTCTTTTGTTCAAAAATTATTTTTATACTATAAGAGTGGAGTATATGTTTTGGTGGATGAAACCTAGCCACAACTTTCTTATCAGAGCAGAGCAGTCCCATTTGACTGGATGTTTTGGCATTTAGTATTTGCTAACTTTCCTCTTGTGGACATCTTCTCTAAAACTCAACCGTCTGTTTTTATTCCCCTAGTAACGAGCTTCCCTCGACAAGAATATATTTAGGGTAATGTTAAATTATCAGAAAATTTGATTAGAATTTAATTAGAAATTTAATAAGTGTATAATATTTTTTTATTTTAAAATATATTAATCTTTTTTTTATTTTTTAATTAGAAAGTATTAAAGTTAAAAAGGTAAAAATATTTTAAAAGTTAAAATATTATTCTGACCAAATTTTCTGACCAAAAAGATTTTTAATATATTTATTAGAGTGTGTATTTATATTTTGGTATTCAGTTCCTATTTATATAATTTGGGGTTCCTTAAAAAATTAGGCAAGTTTATCTTCTATTTTTATTTAGTGATTTTTTAAATTTTAAATAAATGAACATAAATTAGTTTTTTTGATTAATTAAATTAATCAATAAAGAATTAATCATTTAATTTTTTTATGTTGGTCAATTTCATACTTTCAAAGTTAAAAACTCTCAAGAGCACAATAGAAAAAATAATGTTATTCATGTATTGATTTTGTGATGACAATTATTAAAAAAATAATAATAATAATAACGACGTATAAATAGAAACACCGACAGAGGAAGTATATCTACTTCTACTACTTATATATAAGTGTGGATAACCACACAAATGGAGGTCAATGTGTCTGCTTCACCTGTGTGGTTCCACACTTACATGTATATTTATCTATTTTTTTCTCCGTTTTAATTTTTTTTGTCTTATTTTTTTAATTTTTAATATATTAAAAAATCGCATAAAAAATACTATAAATCATGATAATTGACAACTAAAATTAATATATTTGTGTCACATAAAATGAGACAAAAGAAGTAACATGTATTATTTAATTTGAAAACTACGTAAAAAGTATTGTAAATCTCAATAATTAACAACATATTGACTCTTGAAATTCTATTTGTGCTACATATATTGGGACAAGGAAGGCAACATATATTATTTAAAAATTACGTAAAAATTACAATAATTAACAACTTAAAATAGTTATAAATCATATCAAAATTTAATTGACTCTCTAAATTTTATCTATGTCACATAAAGTGAGACAAAAAAATCTACTCCTTATATATAAGTGTGGATAACCACACATGTGGCGGTCTGCCTGCTTCACCTGTGTGATTCCACACTTACATATATATTTGCCTACTTTTCTCTCCGTTTTAATTTGTTTGTCTTATTTTTTTAATTTTTTATATATTTAAAAATTGCATAAAAATATTATAAATCATGATAATTGACAACTAAAATTAATATTCGTGTCACATAAAATGAGACAAGAGAAGTAACATGTATTATTTAATTTGAAAACTACGTAACAAATATTGTAAATCTCAATAATTAACAACATATTGACTCTTGAAATTCTATTTGTGCTACATATATTGGGACAAGGAAAGTAATATATATCATTTTAAAAATTACGTAAAAATTACAATAATTAATAACTTAAAATATTTATAAATTATATCAAAATTTAATTGACTCTTTAAATTTTATTTATGTCATATAAAGTGAGACAAAAAATAACATATTGAGCCTGTGCTAAACATTTATATCTAGTACATTTTATAAGATGAATGTTTGGTTGAAGGATAATGGACATATTATTATATATCAATATAATGAATGAAACATGTTTTTCTCAAAAAGTCTTACTTTATTTTTCTTTTTTTCTTTTACTTTTATTTTATGACAAATTAATTTTTTTTTATAATTACGAAAAGAAAAATATAAATGTGTTGACACGACAGATATAATCGACTCTTTGTTATAATTTTCTATTTGGTCTTCCCTATTTTTCTTTCATTTTTATTAAAGATACATAAATTAAATAGAACTAATCGGTCATAATTCCATGACAAAGGATAATTCCAATCGCAACAAGTAATGGCTACGTTTTTACTTACTCTATGAAGTGTGAATGGTTTTATTTTTGGTATTACTTGTCTTCTGTAAATTTTATGTTACATATAATTATATATGTAAAGTAGTATATAATATTAACACTTTATGCACGTTCAAATAAGAAAAGGTTTAATGCACAAAACTTTATCGACTAAAACTCTTAATTATTAGGGGAAAATTGAATCATAATTTTGTTTAATTAAAATCTATTTTTAACAGATAAAAAGTAGATAATATTTCACTAACTTATATATATACTAGACACAAGTGCATGTGCTGGTACGGGCCAAATATCTATTATTTTTTTATTTCACTTTATGTGACATAGATAAAATTTAGAGAGTCAATTAAATTTTAATATGATTTCTAAATATTTTAAGTTGTTAATTATTGTAATTAATAGTATTTTTATGTATTTTATAAATAATACATGTTACTTCCTTTTCCAATATATGTAGCAGAAATAGAATTTCAAGAGTCAATCAAATATTGTCAATTAGTGAGATTTAAAATACTTTTTACGTAGTTTTCAAATTAAATAATACTTCCTCTGTCTAACATAGTTGTCAATTATTGATTTTGCACACTTCTTAAAAAAACTATAAATAGAAGGGTGATTTTAATATATCACAATTTGAATATACTCTCTCCGTCCCATATTATAAGTCACCCCTTTCTAAATTAGATGGACCACAATATATGTCATTTTATAAAATGTATGCATAAATTACCATATTTTACCCATTATACCCTTGATTGATTAATTAATTAATCTTGAAAATGTATTTACTTTGACTAACCTAGGAAATCTACAAGTAATTAATTTTATTGGGAGAGTACTTCATTCATTAATTAACTACTTTCTTTATTCACTACTTATTCTATAAAATCTGATTTTGAAAAAAAAATATCAACAAACAAATTAAAAATAAAAGATAAAAGATAAAAATAAATTCAAAAATAATCTTGAAAGTTGAAGCTTCAACAAATTTTTTCAAGGAAGATGATATTTCAAAAAGTTCAAAGGATGTAAAAATAGAAGACTCAACCAAAACATGTGAAGGCCAAATTGAGAAAAATCAAGATCCAAATAAGGAGTTATGCATCATTTAAATAAAAAAAATATATTTGTCGAACTAGAACTAAAATTCATTTGTCGTCTAATTTCATTATCAATAACATCAGATTCAGTAGGAAAATTTAGATCAATTTGAAGTAATGAAATTTGAATATTTTGTGATGTTGTCATGTTTGTTTTAAGAATTTATATATAAAAATATAAAAAAACATTTTACACAAAATATATAGGAAAATTGAGGTCGGAAAAACTTGATTTTTAAAAAAATTTGGATCAATTGGTGAAAAAATTTGGCTCCAAAAAGTAAAAAATAGTCATCCAAATGCATTTATATTTTTGAAATCTAACATTTCATCATTTATTAGAAAGTTGTCAAAAGCAAACATTAAATAAGGGCATAAAGATAAAATTACCTTATTTTCTTAATGCAAATACAAATAGAAAAGGTGACTTATAATATGGGACGGAGGGAATAATAAATACAATGACTTAAAAAATGTAATAAATAAATACAAAATTTTATAATTGAAAAACATAAGACTAATAAATTCATGAGAGTCATAACAAAAAGAATATATGTTTTCCTTGTTTAGCTCACATCAATTATTATTTTTTCTCTCACCGGCTAATTCTCTATCAAAACCGATTTCCTTTTTAAAAAAAAATCAATATTCGTCTCTTTCTCTATCATTGATTAAAATTGGTAGCGCCTCTGTCTTATCTCACTATTTTTTTGTTTCATATTCGTTTTCGTTTCATACTCTGATGGAAGGTTTCTTATCAATATGAATAATGCATAGTAGTAAATGGGATTGTTTATATAACAGTATACCAATTTCTACATAATATTATATCAATTTCATATCAAAAGTAAACACTGATTATATCAAAAGAATATCAATTTCAAAATAATTGTAACTAGCAATTATATTTTGTTATTTAAATAGTATACCAAATGCATACAAGTTTTTGTCAATATCTATATACATTTCATACCGATAGTAAGCACTGATTCATACAAGATTCATACAAATAAAATTATTTGTAAAAAAATTCGGCTTACAAAATCTGGATCGGAGTTTGAATACTACCATAACGGAGGTTACGTCATTTTCTTTTCCTTTTTTGCGTATTACGATTTGGAGATATTTTCTTTGATTCTTGTTTCTTCTCCTTCGCTAGGTTTTGTTATTTCTAAGAGGGGCAGGGGCGGAGCCACCTTATACGAAGGGGGTTCATCAGCGAAAAATTATCTTATTTATATATGATTAAAATAATTTTTTATGTATATAAAGTAGATGTCGAACCCCCTTCGGCTACTTCGTCTGTCTATTTCTATATATTTTGAACCCCCTTATTAAAAATTCTGGCTCCGCCACTGAAGAGGGATAACACTCTTCTTCACCGGAGTTGCATCCATCTTGAACGATGGAATTTGAGTTAAAATATTAAAACTTGAATGCTCTATTTCAATATTAGATACATCCTTTACAAAATTCGGACTCTTTCTAGGCACATGATGAATTTTTTTGTCCTTCCGTATGTTTGTATGTGAACCAAAAAAAAATTGTTCTTAGCATTGTGTACAAGATTTGAGGCAATTTTTTATTCTTAGCAGTGTATACAAGATTTGCGGCAATTTTGGTTTGAAAGGAGAAGAAAAACAATTGAAAAGTTGAAAGAGAAAGAGTAATCGAGGGTGAAAAGAAAAACATGGGTATGTGGGAGTTGGGGTGGGGTGTGGCGTGTGATAAGTTAAAGGAAATCCCTTGAGATGTATAATTGATAATTATTAACTTATTCTCTCATAATTTTCTCTTTCTCTCACCTATTAACATTATATAAATTAATTAATAAAATATAATTAATTAATTTATAAATTAAAATTAATATATTAATACTTGTAATTAAAACTTTATAAATAGTAGTAAAAAAAAAGCAAACATAAAGGATGTAATATTAACCCTTAAATAGATGTGTGGGGTGATTTTTTTCATAAATAAATGACTATAATTAATGATAAGGGCAAATTAGGAACTAAGTATAAAATTATCCTTTGATTTCATAAAGTGGACAAATATTGTTGAACATTCCAAAATAGTATAATGAACAACTATTGTTGGACAGAGGGAGTACATGTTACTTCTTTGTCATTTTATGTGACACAAATAAATTAATTATATATATATATATATATATATATATATATATTAACTTGTTAATTATCATAATTTATAGTATTTTTTTATGTAATTTTTAAATATATGATTTTTAAAAAAAATAAGACAAACAAATTTAAACGGAATAACAACCAAAAAATTATAGAATGTGACAATCAGTTTAGATGTAGAACAATAAAGTGAAG